>CALYDF020004733.1:0-15515 GCA_944474145.2 Dicrocoelium dendriticum | reverse complement strand
CGGATCTCCGAAGGAAGTCTGCTGCAGCCCGCACATCATCCTAACTGTACCATTGCTGACATTTGTCTAGATTGATGGACCACTTCCACATTCTTCGAGCTACATCCCTTGTGGGTTAGCGATTTGCGTAGCCTCGAGTTTGATTGCGTTTTGACGTTTTCCAAATAGAGGGTCTCGCGAATGTACCGCCATTGCTCCTGGTCGTGAGTGGTCGGTTTGCGCTCATCATGACTTCCAGCCTCGGGAACATTGTGTACGTGAGTGGTCCTGGCCATGCTTTCGTTCCGATTTTTGTTCAAGTAGTGCTTCGCCTGTCTGCGTTCGCTTCACGGAAAATCAAGAAATAGATGCATGGAACATGCCCCATTCCGGCGGTGAGCTGTTAAGAACAGAACAACTGGCGCTTCATTGGCAGGATTCATCACAACTCAAAGAAACTTTGGTTAAACCTAGGTCTGTGAGTTTGGCTGACGAGTAACGGGTGTCAAACTTACCAGCTTAGTGACAACAACTAAAATGTCACGTACCGAATTCCACTGGTTCACGTCAACGAGTTGTTTTCCTATTAAGGAATTTGACATCGATTCCGGTACGCTGGTGCAGATTACCGCTGGAATCCTACTTGTAACTCCGGCTGAGGTCAAGCCACCCGCTGGTCTGTATACAGTCGATGGAGGCTCTTTGGATACTGCTTCGTCTTCTTCATCTCCTACGGGTCCAATGGGAGTGGCCGAAGATCTAGGTTTCCGAACACCTTTGGCAGCAATCATGTTCCAACCACGACTGGTGGCGAAGCCCTTCTGAATTTTGGAACTGTTTGGAGAGTGGACGAGGCCCCGACCGAGCTCATTGCAATCGGGCTGGCGCTGGTTGAATCAGGCACATTTGAGCCACTGGTGGTATGGGTGTTTAATGCCACTGATGCTGCATTTTTAGCGCGCTGCCTAGCCTTCTTCCTCAGTTTTATTGCGGTGCCTGATGGGAATGACTGAGAGTTACACCCTTTCACGCTTTCTACAAATGATTCGCTTTTGGTACTCCTCATTTGTTTGAACATTGTCACTAGCCATTCGTACTTCTACGATATTTCATATACAATCTATACCATTGGGATGACTATACATGCTGAACAGAACCACAGTGAATCTGCTTTACTGTTGTGTACCTTCGACTGCTTCACTGTGCGCTTAGAACATTTGCGATGGAATTTGCCTTGGAAACCGCTACACTAGATTCCCGTCCGTAGGTTTTACGACAGGAAGAAAGACCACAAACTATTGTCGATCTGTATGCGGTGACATCGGCTTTTGCTTGGTCGCTACAATTCATTACACAGATCGATGGTGTCCCCATCTTCTTCCTCGCAAAAGTCCAGCGTGGCGCTATCCGGCACCATCTCAATTCTGTTCATCTCTATCAACGGTATATGGATGATACCTTTATCGAGTTGACTTGCACCTCTATCCCACTCACTTACTGGACCAGTTTAATCACGCAATGCATCAGTAAACATTACTTCCGAATTGTAAAATATAACGGTGAACTTCCGTAATTGGATGCTTTGTTGCGACGTCAAACCGATGGCACACTCAAGAGAAGAATCTTCCGCAAGACAACTTGGGCAAGTTCACAGGCTAAGTTTGTACCCATTACCTCCAAGCGATACCTTGTGCCTTGTCTGCATTCTCGGGCCGCAAGATTTTGCAGCCCAGAAACGCTAGAAGCTGAATGATTGACCGTTCACAAGCCGCTGCAAAGCAAAGGGTAGGCCGCTGCGTTTACCAAAAAGTATTCCGCTGTTTCTGATTTAACGTAAGGTGATACCGACGGTAGGTAAGAACGATGTTTAGCCCTTAATTCCTTTTAAGAGATTTCGCTTTCGAGTTACTGACTAGAAGACTAACAGTGGCAGCGCGCAAAACTTATTAGGTCGTTGAAATTCAAATCTTTGCTGAAACTGTTCCGTTCATCCTCCAAACGCTCCAAACATAGAATCCCAGCTCGTTCCGAGTCTTTTGGTCTATATCAGTTTACCTCCGCCTGTGGTGCAATGTACCTCGGACAAATGACCAGGCGTCTACCTAGGCGGATAGCGGAACACTACCCTGCCTCTTTGCAACAGCGTATGGTTAAGCATGTCCGCATCTCGATCCTAGAATATCTTCTTATTACCGGCCATCAGATTCGGACTAAAGACGCCTTCAAAGTAGTCTAGATGGCATCGAGATGCAACCCAAAGTAATCAAAAAGCGCTTGTTGGTCACCGCTAAAGCCATTGCAAACCGATTGCTTCAGCCGGAGTTGCGAAAGCAGAGAAAAGTGACACAATTTCTCATGTCGCTGTAGTCGTAATGTCGGACCGTGTTTACGACTGAGTGACCATTGTAAACCTAGCGGCCAACGCGTCTGTGCTTTGTGCTTGTGTGCATCTTCGCGCGTGTTTGCGTGACTCATGACATCTGACCGCAGCGAGTAAATTATTGTTCGATGTCGTCGGGTCAACCAATCTCATCCCCCGTGTTCGCTGTCCCATCAATTTTATCGGTCTTGTACTTGTATTTGCCTGGAGTGCATTTCCAAAATGATTATTTTCGTAAGTCTTATGCTTTTAATTATACGAGTGCTTAAAATAACGACTGTTGCTGGGTTTGATGCCAAGAAAGGTGTTAGTCGATTTGCTGAATGCTTCGATTAACCTTGCGACATTCGAAGTTTCGAAAGCAGAAATTATAGGATACTAGTTACACTTGGGTCAAAGTGTCATGAGCAAATTCTGCAATGTCGGCCTAAAAAGTGCTTTCGAAACGTATGTTAATAGTGTTACACCTGAAGTCGCTAGCCAGTCCCTGAAGTGAGATGAGCTTTTGATGAGTTTACAAGCACATATCCAAATGAAGAATCACAATGTAGTGCAGCAGGCTGAGAGCCGTAGTTCCCACTTCATATGTGCTACCGTCAAGATGCTGATCTTGAGAGATCACTGGAACCCACCAATTGCTGCGAAAGATTTCACAGTCTTCAATTCCTTAGTTCACTGCAATCACCCAAGCGTATGGTATTTGTTCGATGGACTACAGAGGGATTTGGCCTGCCACAGACTTACAGTAGCCAACACGCGTGCAGGTCGCTTTGAGATGAGAAAGAAAAGATACCATGCGTTTCAAGCTGCCTTTGCTTTTTGTATCCGAGTAAATGTACCAACAGAAGATTAGCCTAAATATTTGCGAAGATTAACTAATGTGCAAACTTGGCCCTTGTTGTTCCGACCGGTGTTAAACCAAGCGTTAAGCTATTTGCGCTAAGCCGTAAACTTTGCTCGTACGAGCAGATTCTGTGACCTTATGTTTCAACCTCAGCTTTCAGACTTTTCCGTCTCTTACAATATGTAACCTATATAACAAGCAATTAAATAATTCACGCATTTTGCAAGTGAGCATTGCTCCAAGTAAGTAGTTAACTGATGAAAACGCAACCTTGAATAACGCATTAATGAAAAGACACGCGTACGTTTTAAGTACATAAGTCGTAACCGCTTTCCAACGGTACAAGTGACTCGTGCGTACTATGGTTTTGGGAGTATCAGCGAACGAAACAGCTGCACGAGGGATCGTAAGCCTTTCGATAGTCTTCCATACTGTCCCTCAACTTGGACTCAAGTTGAAGTTATGATGTTAATTGATACGTGGTTGCGCCTTTACATGGGTATTTGCAAGGAACCAAGCAAACTGGTCACTTGTCAAACTTTTCGTGTTTTGTCCTTTGTGCTGGCACTCAAAATCCGTAGCAATTGGAACGCAGCGCCAAAGGCGTTTTATATCCGATCAAGGACTTCTGTACTTTACCACCCGCATTGTCCATATTTCTGCTTCAGCCCAGTTATGCTTTCTTTCTATCACTTTCTCAACACCACTGACTCAAACAGATCTGTCTGAGTGACCTCTGGCTGACTGTTATTTCTAACGGAATTATTAAGTTACAAAATACCTACTCTGTATTTCTGTTGCACTTACTGGTAAATATTTTTGATGACTCCTGTTAGCCAGTGAGCCACTGTTCCTCCATTTATCTCGTCCTTAATTGTGCTCCAACGCAAGGATAAAATGCGCTTCGTAGGGAAGTCAAATTCAAGTTAGAAAGCCTCGCCGCACTGCCACAATGAAACGGTTGAACCCATTGAAATCTTATTCCGCGCATTCCGCAACACATTGGAAAGAAAAATTGTGTGTGTTTCTTATGACAGGATTTCGGAATCGACCGGTTTGACGGACAAAAAGTATTCAAATTATTGGTTAGCTTGCAACCTCTAATATTTCTCGATTAGATTCATTATCAAAACCATGATGCTACGAAATTAAAATGGTTGGTATTTTGCAACATCGAGTCATAAACAGAAGACGACGACCTACGAAGTCAGTCTCAATGATGAGGAACGCTCACGGGAACGTTGCACTGCTCCGAAGCAGCACGCTGCACAAAGATTTGAAACAGTCCCACATATTATCAGCAAGAAAAGAAATTACAATTAAACTAAGCGTCTCCCACGAGGCTTAATCGAGTGTAGATCGCTTACTAAAACGTCTGATGCTAAAATTATTTTGCCAATTAGCCGGACATAGACCAACCATGTTTTCTGTCACTGTCAAAAGTAACGAGGCCGGCTAAAGCAAGCAAGCGCATGATGTCAAGTCGAGCGGCTTGAGAAGATGTAAATCATAAATAGTTCGTTTTAATTGTAGGAATCATGTACACCTCCAGCGCCTGAACATACACTGAGCTTCCTTCCGGCAGACATGCCGTGATATTTAGCGTGCTTACACTTGTGCAACAGACTTACCATTTACGCGACTGACTCGTAGTAAACACAATCACGGCTGTCGAAAACAATCGGATTGGAATTCCAATGCTCTTGGGAAGGCTTAATTTAGCATCGCACCACAGACAGGTTGGATAAATGTAAGTTTACACTGACACCCTCAACGTGAACACTGCGCAATAACGATGATTGGAGTGAACGTCAGTGAAGAACAGCTTGATGAGTAGGCGAATATGAACATGTGGTCACCTGGAAGACAAAGATGGTCATAAAGCGCAGGCCCATAAAGGTAAGTGGGAAAAAAACTAACTAGAGTAAGCTGGTGGTATTTCTCCCGATTGATGAATTTTGTGCAATCGACTGGAAGCTGACGACGCACGGGTACAGCCTTATGGGAAATCTGACTGGAGGGTAAACATGTGGAAATGATCAAGGACAGCGTCCACGGAGAATTTCTGCACAACGTATGTCACCGCACCGTCAGAAAATGCATTGCTTTAAAATTCTGAAGCGGTGCGTTGATATGTTCGATACATTATCCGTGCTCTCGGACTGGAGGCAGCTAGTGATTTTAATTGTTTTATCACTTTGAATTGCACCCTTGTTAAAAACTAACTAGCAAAACGAATAGATATTAGACATGGAATGATACAGATCACAGCTCTACACGTCTTAATTTAGATTTTAGCAGCAGAAATCTGAGAGCAGGTTCCGAGTCGATTTATCTATTTGTATCTATAAAATTCCAGGACACCTTGCGAAAATAATCGATCATGGTAATGAAAGTTTACTACAATTGGAGCAATGTTATTGCTTCTCGAGACAGTTTGTCATATGTCTTGCGAGATGACGAACGTTTCATGTAGCGCGCATTTAAAACAACTCCCATATCAGACAAGGAACAATGTGGACAGGATTCGTAGGAACACAGCACACTGAAAAAGGATCCATTATGGGTAAATTAGCCGGTGCTTAAAAGCGCCTAGGTTGACGGGGATGGGACCAACGGAATCAAGTAATAATGACGACACCCGTTCTGGGGCCCACCAATTCAAATGCGCTGGTTCAAGACAATAATGGGAACTGAGAATCAACAAAGTTAATATGGAAAACCTAGAGGATCGAATCTATAATGAATGTTTTCTGGTGGAAAATGAACATGCTCATTTACCTGTCGCTTTCCATTATCTATGCGAAATCCAGATCCGGGATGGTGATATCATCGATATACTCCACTGAAGTACAGTTTATATATGTATGGGTCGGTGGCTGGAAGCAATATCAAATTTCCTTTTAAGTGCTCCAACTTAGGGGAGGGAACATCTGATTTTGGAAGTGTTATGCAGTTGGCAAACCCGAGGGGAAGACGAAATCCGTCGACATTCAAAACGGCCTCAGCTAATTACCCTGAATCTGCCGTTGCGACAGAACCTAAGTAAATGGCGACAAATGAGATTGCGGTCACTCACTATTTGCTAGAGCAGTATGTGACTGCTGCGTAGCTCTTGGTAGTGTCCAATGAACATTTCCAGTACATCCAAGCTTTGGTAGTTGGAGAAGATGCGTAGAAACTCTCACTATATTCGTTTCACTCTGGTGTGGCATAAATGCCACATCTAGATAGGACACTTCAACTAAGGTCTTATACGTGAATAGCCAATTCAATGGGTAGGCCCCACTAGGATTCGTTATTAGTTAAAAAGATTGATGAGTCGACACTTATAAACGCTCTCTGCGATAGGCCGATGTGTTCGCTATTTGTTTGAGCAGTTGCCTCATGCTACCCTGTAAAGTTGAAGCCATCTAGTATGAGCATTTGAAAGCCGCGTTCCTGGGGACTGATCTGCATGCCTATGGCGTATTTAGACAGCAAGAAAATTCCCATATTTAAGGGCAAGAATTTCTGGGCTGACAAATTGATCTTAGCGTCAAGACTGCACTGGAACTCTTCGTTTTTCCAGTCCCTTGATCATTCGCCATATCTTTATATCATCCACGACGGATAGTAAATCAGACGGAATTGCCTTTGCTAGATCGCTAATGAAAACATTCAGTTGCGGGAGCCTAGCGCAAAGGCTTGAGGTACGTCGTATCCGATCTGAATTATATCGGAGATGGATTACCAGACTCTCATCAGCAAGCAACATGCATGCAGATAAGTGCCACTATAACCTAGCAATGTATCGTTGATATTATGGTTCTGAAGGTTATTTGAGCAAATTCGATGCCGGAAGCGGATAACATGGATGATAGTGGACGTCAGTATAGCGAAATATGCATCAGAGTAATGAGAAAGGAGTCCGACAAATGTGATTGCGCGTTGGAGAAAAGCAAAACCACATTAAATACATGCAACTCGGGTATAACGAGAATAAGCACGAAAGCTAGGAGTTACGGTTCAGGCCACCGCAACTCAGTGCCTTGCCCGCAGAGAATAAGTAACCCACTTGAAAATAATTTGTCGACAATAGAGAACAAGTAGCAGTACACGATGTTCAGACACGAGGAAATGTGCCGGTGCTTGTGTAGTGCACACCTGAAGCGTGTGATACAGCGATCGTACACCATTGGTGCAGTTCAGGTGGCGTGATTCACTAGCAGAGCAGAAGTCAGTTAGCTACCTAAAACGTATGTTAGTGGCCTGCACTTGGTGTATATTTGGAACCAGATGCTTTCCCGGATATGCAAATGGCCAGAGGTTTCTTGCTTATAATTCGATAACCAGCTTCGGTACGCTGCTGGAGTACACAGAACGCTGGGTGCAACCTATGTGCTAAGGTTAGACAATCATCAGTGCAGGGTGTGAGGTTTTCGCAGTGTGGCTGTAACACGGTGGTGAGCCACAGATATTATGTCTGTGGCAACCGACTTTAGGAATTGCAATAAACTGAGCACAGTTGTAGGAAATTAGGGTTTTCTAAGGTGCTCCAGGAAAAACTACAAGATGAACCGCATAATAAATGTGCAAGATGGGGATCAAAGATAACATGGCCAGTAAAACGGACAAATACTCGGTTATGGTTCCTCTTTTAAACTGGAATTTTGCAAGCCCTGCGTATGAGAAACCCACGTAAAGAAAGCCGATCGATTAAAAGTTGATCTTCACTTTGTTTCGCTATAAAATATCGACAAGCGTTCTGGTATGGCCTAGCTGTTAGCTCGAGAATATTTCACTAACAATATCATCTGATTTGGCGCAGGCAAATCCTATATGATGGCGAACTTGCACGTTGAAAGGCTGTAAGATACGTGGAATTGAAAAAGAGCAATATTTCTACTGACCTCAATAGGGTCATTATGGCCGATCCGGTAAATGGAGCTTTACGGGGATCTGATAATTTATTTCAATCAGATTGTTTTCGTTAAAACCATCCTACTCTCCTTATGCTAATTGTGTTTCACGTTGTCTTATTATTAAGGTGCTCATAGAACAACATTCCGTGCACAAGTATCAGCCTCACACCGCACTTTAAGCGAGCAACTACAAAGTTGAAAAGCATTAACTGTTAGAAGGCATGTTGACGCCAAATATGTATCGAAAATTATGGATGGTGCAAGGTGATGCATTTTAAGCAAGCGCTATTTGTAAGCGAGTGACCGTGTGGTGGGCCATTTCTGTCAAAAGTGGCGAAATTTCTTCGACTTTTTGCACTAGTCATGCGCATTTTTGTATCATGCTCACACTTTCACAACGCGTACTGTTGGCACGTAGGACAGGATTAGTAGTGGGAGATTTGCATGGAAAGCTTTAGCTTCAAGCTTGGTACGATCTTGAAGGCTAATCCAGATTGACGTAGAAAGTCAATACCGAAACTTACGAAAGTTAGAGCATCCCTCATTAAAAGATAAAACCCGTTTTGACAAAGCCTTCCTTTCAGGTTCGTTATACCTTATCCTTATGAGACAAGTGGTAGATAGTTGCCAGCGCGTTGTTTGTACATTGGCTGAGGTTACCTGTTTTGTCCGTCGGCAGAAACATAAGCCACGCAACAGTGTCCAACAGAAAAGTAATGCGATAGGACATTCTTACTTAAGTCAAATAAAAGACCCGGTATGTCACCCCCTCATGTATCGGCCGCGCAGAAATACCGATTATTCCGATTCCTTTACAAGATTGAATCATGAATAGTGCATGGGTCCCCATTATCATTGACATAAGTACAATATTACTGAGGATTGTGACGCAGTCCTTCGACGCGATTAACAAGTGTAGTCTTCGAGTGAATGGACGGAACAGGAGTTCTCCTCATGTAACGAAGCACATGGGAAACAGGAGCAGACGAAAGTAATAAATGGTTACTGGATGTTGCTTTACGCTCATTCGCGATTTACCAGTCATTAAAACTTTCCTTATTACTATGTCACATCGAAGTGCCGCCAATTCCTTTTCTCTAGAGTTAGCGTATTTCGGCACAACGGACCTGTCCTTTGCTAACCAAGTTACTTGCATGCTCCTGTGAAACGTACACTGCTGAGATAAGTGCAATCTATAGCTCCGCAACGGTGGAATTCATTTCGTGATAAGGGCTCAATATGTGTTGAGTCAACGTCAATCCAGTAGCTATTAAAACAGATTGTTGTCAACCGGAAGCATTCAAATATGGACGCATTGTGGGAACAGATCTCCAGACCAACTTACGCTTCACCTCTGATAGAACAGTTCCTGCATATATGGAGATAAAATTCTGATTTCTGCACTCCTCTGGGATGTCGTAATAACGCTGCCATGTCAGCTTTGTTTAGTAAGCGATAGCCAACTATAATAACACTTATTAGCGGCAAATTATCTGTTTACGGTAGCATTCACTCCCCGGTAAGTCTTGCTCAGTCATTGATTGCGAAATGCAAATTAAGCCGTTGCACAGGAACTCGCCTTTACGGTTAATTGTTGAATTGCGTCTGTTTTGGGTTGGGGAACACGATGCCAACCGCTTATAAGTATATTCTGGTACCTGGAAATTCCGCAGACTCACCAACTCGTCTTCCTACGCCTTGTCACCTGAGCTGGTTTACAACGAATTATACCCAAGGCAAAGCCATCGTGATTTCAAAACTGAACGTTATAATTACAATGCACAGACACCTCATCAAGGCGGGTTAACAAACGTTATGAAGCCTATGACCTTACGCAATCTTTGGAGCAGGAACGAACACAAATCGTGAACTCCACAGCTAAGTGAAAGCGGCTAGTCCACTGATAGCAGTTACTTTGTCGCTGAGGTAGACGGCAATAAACATGTCTTGGAATTTTAACTCACTGAATCTGACAGCTTAGATTGATTTTGAGGTTAGTTGAATATCGCAAGCTGAAATTAGAGAGCCAGTAGTTATAACACTCTGTTGCTCTATCGCAGTTAGATCGGGTACCTGCGCGGACTCTCCTAGCTGATTCCTAGGCAGTGGCAGCACAATGCAGTTGCACAACATCTTATCCGAGTGCGTTACGTTCCCTTTACCTGTAATCCTCCTAGTGAGCCTCGTGGAAGCACTTAAATTCAGACAACGATTCCGTCTCTACTATTATCACTCGCAACTTGTTCCAATATTGCTACACGACGCTCGAAGCGTAGAGAGTGAGCGATACGCTTCAAATCCGGTACCACCAGTTTTCGCCGGTGTCCGCGTGTGCTGTTTCATGCACGAAAGTGCACCAGCTGCCTTAGGATAGTGAAGTGGTCCAGATGCATTATACAGTACGTCGTTATGAAATCAACTGGAGGCTGACGATCTGACATTGTGTACAACCTTAGTTTCCTATGTTGGTCCTCGTAGGTCATACCCCGTAAACTGGGGATGAGCCGGGTAGCTACATGCTGAATCCGTTCCAGTCTCTGCACCTCACCTATTCTGATCGGACAATTGACGGGTGAAAGGTACACAAACACCAGTCTTATCATGGAAGAGAACAGAAGGGTGGCAGTCTCTTCAAAACTAGGGCAGAAGCTGCGGCTAAGCGCCAAAGCAGGCGTAGTCCGTTTGCTTAAATTTTGTGCGTGTTGTCGACGGACCTACGATTACAGCCCGAGAGTGCTCCTATTTCCTTTACGAAGATTGTGGGACGCAGTGTTTGGCCGGCTAGGTTATGTGTACATATGCCCATTACCATTCTTCCCCAGACACATAAATTACGGCGATACCAGATTGACCGGCGTATGATCTTCTGCAGACCACAATGAGAGGCGGTGGAGGTCCTGCTGACGGACATCACAGTTGTTGGGATAATCCTTACACTCCGAAAACTTTAGGCCGTCTGTAAACAATGCACATGTTGACCGAATAAATTGTGGTAATAGTTGATGTGGATCAGGAATAAAAATGGTCTTCTGTACTGTGCCTTGATGTAGGCCGCTAGTAGAGTGGTAACATTCAGTTAGATGGTCATCCAACCTTATCCGCTATTTTCTCCCAATGAGGAATTAACTGATTCACTAGCTCACTGAACGACCAACACAACACAGCGTCACTTGTGATGAAGCACCTCATAGTCCATTGCATAAAAGATGTACTGAAATTGTCTTGAATAACATCTACCGATTTTCCCAGGTCCAACGCCTTCAACCATCCGTTTCGTGTCAACTGCAGGTTCTTGATGTGGGAGCGGTCCTTCATGAGACAGTGTTATGCTGACGTAAATAGGTCTACAAATCTAATAGTTAGAGAAGGCCCATCTTCCCAATCTTCTCGAACATTGTCATTAAAACAGAGTCCAGACAAATGTTCGGTAATTGTCAGTTTTAGTCGCGTCACCGCCCTAAGGAATCGGCTTCACTACTGTGCATTTCCAGTCGCTCAGTAATTCACCTTCAGACAGAGATCTGTTGAACAGATCATTCACAGCTGGCGAGATGATGGCCAAAAGGGATCTGATAGTGAGCGGGTGGAGGTCGTCTGGTCCAAAAGGATTCGTGCAGTCTAGACTGGCGAGTAGACTGCTGGCACCTCCCACATGGCAATCCAGACACCCGAGTTCCGTACGCGATTCACTTGCCGAGTTCAGCATACGCGCATTCTCACGTGTAAAGCCGAAAGCGAAGGTTGCGGCCCATGCGGAGGCAGGTTCAGCGCTGGAAGTCAGAGCCAGTACTTCCGAGTGATCTAACACTGCTAAGTGACTTGTGAGCGTCATGTGTGACTTCACGCAAACAAAAATCTTTTTAAGGACTGACTTCGCTGAGCTTGCGAGCACCGCTACATACTGTTGACGCTTTCGCGTTTTTCTGCTGTTTCGTAGATTACGCTGCCTCTGTAGGCCTCATAATCGTCGACAGATTCAGACACAAAGAATTTGTCCTACAATACGCATCGCCGTCAAGCTAATTGGCCTTACTATTTGTCGAACCAATGTAGCTTTACTGGTTCAACGTTCCTACGTTTGAGGGGTACGAAGTGAGTGCAAAACGACTGCACACCCTCTTTCATAACTTACAAACAGGCTTCAACAGTTATATCCTGCGGTGATGACCACTTCACTAGCGTCTCAATTTAGACCTTCGAGGTCGGTCTTCTAGTAATTATAAGACGGCTCCGGCGAAGGTGATTAAGGTAGCGGCAGTTCTAGGCTAGCAAAGACCATCGAGCGGTCACTAATTTTCAGAGGCTACAGGATTTGCATGTCATATACAACTTGCCCGCAACTAGTTAATAGTAGGTCCAGGCACAATAGTGCGGAATGTGGTGTAAAGCATGTTGGCTGGTAGCCGTGTTGTTCTGCCCCAGTCTCAGATATCATCTGCAAACTCCGCCACAATTTCACAGTGCCCGGAAGATGTTGAACCTCAGGTTACCGTATTAGATGGAAGTTGAAATCGCCCATAAGCAGGAAGCAGTGTCGGTTCACATACCTTCTGCATGCGGTAAACAATCCAGGCTTTGACGTCGCTGGCTGCGATAAGCCGCACCCACAAATAGTTCACTCTGTTTCTGACGCATCAAGCGTCATAATTGTTTACACAGGCCATCATCGCTGCGGTAGGTGTGTACCAATCTCCCGCATAGCGACGACCGAATGTATAACATCACGCCGCCTCGCTCGCTTGACAGTCTGTCACACCGGAAGCACGAATAGCCAATGATCTGCAACTCCTGGGTAATGACCTCAGGATTTCATTTAGGGTTCGCCCAGTCCTAATAAGTCCGGACGACAAGAGGCAAAGAAGTGATATAGTACGTTACGTTTGTTATTAACCTAAAATCATTTGTGAAGGCTACGCACAGGCAGCCGTTGGAACCGCCGAGCGCGCATTAAGCGTCATCGACCTGTTGATCCGGGTTCGGCAGACCCGGAGAACTACCCGACAATTTATCATTCGGAGTTTAATTCCCCACTATCATTATGCCAATTTAACTCAATAATCCCGGATTTCAATTTGGCTCGGTTCGACGGATCCGTACCTGGACAAATATGGATCATCAACCCTTTCAGCCTATTGAGTCGGTATTGTATCGGCCTTGACTGGTGTCGTCTGCAAAGCTGACGCTTACAGTCCGAGTCTTCTCCCCTTATAATTTCCAAGACGGGTGATTTGCTTTAACCTCAACCTTCGATCACCCACGTTGAACAGTCTATCCAACAGACTCCATGCAAATTCGATGTTGTGATCCTAACAAACCTGGGGACTCGTGTGCATTGACTCAGGCGTGTGGACTATCACAAGGTTGCAACGCCGATGGTAGCTGGCAGTGGCTCTTCTCTTCTTACCTCTTTTGCGTTCGCCCTTCGTCTATTTCGCTTGCGTTATCGGACATCAGGTTGCTAGTGACCATCGGACGCAACACAAGCACCCCAGCTGGACCTCCTGTAGAGGATGGACATTGTGCTGGGGAGTCCACAGCCGGCGGGAAATAGACTCTTTAGAGTTTGGTATGGCTAGTTGTCAGTCCTCTGGAGTGAACACACCGAACCCCGGGCCATGAAACGCTTCGCCTTTATTGCAGGCTCGCGACGTTTCTGGAATTATCCCTGTCGCATTTTACATTCGCACCGCTTGGAAAACACTTGGACATAATCCTTCTTAATCTCACATAAAGGCTTCAATTGCTTATTGCTATGATCAATAAACGGAATATAAAATTTGCAGGTGACAAAGAGCAAATAACTGCATTCGCTCGATGTCCGACAATTTTGCAGCAAGAACCACAGAGCATTTGCTACGTCATTACTACGGCAAATAACTAGGAAGGCTAAAGATTCCATCTGTGGACCATACTTGACAATATGATAGCGACACCCAAGATGTAGCTAGAATACGACTTTACTACAGGTAAATTCCGAATCGAAAACGGTTCCAAAGTAAATAACGGATAACGCATAAACGACGCGTTGCATAAAGTAATAACTCGACGCCAATCTTAGCGTGGAGTGAGAGAGTATGTTTGATGTGATATAATGCATAGCACATGAAGCGCCGAGTGACCCCACAATATCGAAATTATTACGATTAGTTGCTACAGATTCTCCGGAAAGCGCACTCCAAATTTGCGCGGCTGAGTGCAATATTGCAGCAAGTTACTCCTCTCTCACAAATGTGCCATGTAGCCCGTAGTCCAATGAACCACCTGATTACGTAGTCGAACTGGCGTGCCACAGGTAGCGAAACGACCCTCCCGTGTGCGATTTTGACCCCAGCCACTGTACTGAGAGCCAATTAATTTTTCCAACAACACAAAGTAATATGTCGACAAATCGGATGAAAATCCGTGTCTAGCAGCATTCGATTCCTCGCCTAAGAGATCGATCAGTGCGCAGTCCATGCTGGAGTCAGCAGCTTTGGTGCACAGGTACGGAAGCACGGTGAAAGAAACAGATGGACAGGTCACATTCACCCACCAACATATGTGATCAACAGAGTAATGTGCGCATCAGGAGCTTTATATCAGTGACTGATACTGTTAGGTGTTTAATGAAGTGCGGGAGGTATAATGCGCGCAAAACCTGACAACTTCCAACACGAATACTCGTTCCGAACGGGCAGCAATATACACATCGGTCATTTTGAATTACACGTTGTGTGGGTGCATTGCGACGCGCAATCTCAATGTTGACCGCGATTTCCATTGAAGCAAACCTTGGTCTTTTGAGCAGGAGGATTGTAGGTGAGGAAAATATAAATTGGGTGATGCCCGCCCGAAATTACTGCAATAGTAGAACGCGTTTCGATGTTATTACAAATTATCAGGTAGTTAGCAGGCATCCAACCCGTCGTGAACCGGTGGCTTAGGGTTAACGGTCACAACTAACATCCTAATGGTTCTGGGTTCAATGCTTGCTAACGCTATCTGATGAGTCGTAATAACATCGAGACGTGTCATGGTAGTGCAGTGTTCTCGAACGGGCAACACCCAATTCCCATTTTTTATCCAGCTCTAGTTATTTGTTTACAACGCACTATGGACAATACAAAAAGTCTCAAATTTTATGCTCCCCATGAGCAAGCAAGTATGGTGTACGATACACTGCTCATAAGAGAACGCCGCACGGAGCGTAGTTAGCGGATCGAGGGTGCCAGTAGTTGGAAAACCAATCAGCTCCTTCAACTAACGCAAATGGGTAGGAGAGATCCAAACAGCTGCACATGAATGATGAATGTGAGTGGACGAATGGTTAGCAAGTTGAAACTTTGCTTTTATTAAAATGGTGCTCCAAATGCGGATGAAACAGTACAAATTCGAAATTTTGGTTCTTTAGAAACACACAGTCTGTGTG
>CALYDF020004732.1:0-15600 GCA_944474145.2 Dicrocoelium dendriticum | reverse complement strand
CATCTCACTGTGTAGCTGCTGGTCAGTCGACACCACACCCCCAAGGTAGCAGGAGCGGGAAGGGGGTTTCTAATGCTTCAGCACCAATGCTGGGCTGCGGCACCATTGTAGATTGCACCTCCGGTGAAGGCTGAAAGAGACAGACAGTCTTGATTGTGTTGATGGTGAGCCCGAATTTGGCTGATGACGATGACCCAGTACTATTCGTGCGCTGCCACTCATCCGCGCTGCGTGCAAACAACGCACAGTCGTCAGCAAACAGCAACATACAGATAGTTGTCTCACAGACTAGGGTTCTTGCACTGAAAAGACGGATGTTCAGCAACCTACCATCAATACGGTGCTCCACACGAACACAAACCGCCTCAAAAGCATATCATTGCATGAAGATAAACATTAAACAAAGCAAGAGCTAAGACACAGCCTTGCTTCACACTAGAGATAACTGCAAAGTCATCGGAGGTTTGTCCACTCAGGTGCATCCTCGCCCGCACACCACTGTGCAGACATTCAATCAAACTTATAAACTTACGCGGACAACCAAACTTACCCAACAACATCCACCATGTCTCGCGGTTCATCGTATCGAATGCCTTGGTGAAATCAACAAAAAGCGAGTACACTGGCTGGTGTCATTCTCTGCACTTCTCCAGCAACTGACGAGCCACAAACACCATAACTATAGTGATGCGACCCGAACGGAATCCACATTGCTCTTCCGCCACGTTAGGTTCCACAACCTGACTGACGAGGCGGTTGAGCAGGATTCGGGCAATCACCTTGCCCACACAACTCAGCAAGTTTGTGCCACGATAAGTCGTGTAACATTCTTGCTCCCTTTGCCCTTGTACAGTGGTAGCACAAGGGCATCGTTCAGTTCAGGAGGTACCTGCTCCTCAATCCACACGCGTTGCACCAAGTGGTGCACTGCAGTCACCAACGCGGGTCCGACGTGTTTCAATACTTCAGGCGGGACCCCGTCGGCACTGGCACACTTGCCGTTTCGCAGCTGAGCAAGTGCTCTCTGCGTCTCATCCGGTGTCGGCGTGTCCGCCAGACTCACCTTCACAACGTGCTGTTTTAGTCCGTTCAAAGTAATCTAATCGATCTCTGAACGCTTGTTCAAGAGACGGTTAAAGTGTTTTTGCCGGATCTGCATTAAGTCTGCAGTCTGTGTGCAGATAGCGCCTGAACTACCATCGATTAGCGTCCTCAGCAGCCCCAATCTTCGTCCATACACCGCCTTCAAGGTGTCGAAAAATTCTTTGTGCTGGCGGCGTTCGGCGTAGCATTCCATCTGCTTCAGCTTCTCTGTCCATCATGCAATTTAAATCGACGGAGCTCTCGAGTCAATCATCGTCGAGTTTTGCGAAATTCGCTCTTCTTCCACAAGTCACTGGGGTCTGCCACATGTGCGGCAAATGCTGTATTCTTCTCCGACACCAATGCGCCAATCGTCGCATTGTGCTCATCAAACCAATCAGGTCGCTTACAGTTTATGCGCCCGATGGTCTCCTCGGCAGCAGATGTCACCTGGTCACGAATGTGGCGCCACAAGAGGTCGCCAACTGTGGCTATGTAGTCCACATCATAACGCCGTGAAGCCGTCGCCTCCAGTTCAATGCGTTTCTCCACAGTACCGAGGGACGGAATGTTAACTTTACGCCGATTCACGGTGGGAGTGCAATACATAGATTTACGAAAATGTATGTACAGTTTGGTCCGAACCAAGCTGTGATCAGTGCCATACTCAGCTCCACGCAGTACACGTGTCATGAGCACTTCATGCATGTCCCGCTGATGTACGATGACATAGTCGAGCAAGTGAGCGTGACCACTCCTTGGGTGCGTCCAAGTTGCTTCATCCTGGCGAAGCATTGTATTCCAGCAAGTTGATGCTGTAATTTGGGGGAGCATTGGGCCCCTGTTTGGCAAAGGAACAAACGAAAGGCGTATGAACTGATCAATCACTCACCGGCTCCCAATGGGCGCGATTCACTGAATTCGCTCCGCTGCCTTGCGGACAGGCTATTCAGCCAAAGGCTCGGGGTGGTGTCCCCTAAGTCAACACCCTACTTCGGCTTGGGCAACCGGGTAGTATTTCGCCCTCTGACGAAACCGTGGACATTGTTGTGTTGTGTTGCGTTTTCTTTTACTATTTCTGTACCTTGTTTTGAGTTCCATGGTTTCCGACGGTGCAATGTCTATTCATAGACTGTTGCAAATATATATATATATATATATATCTGCTTTTGCTATACGGTTTGTAACCTCGTCTTTAATTACAACAGCACAGATCCAACTACCTAAGTAGTTGAACTTTGAACGACTTTTAGCTGATCCCATCAACGCTCAGCGCAGGAGGCAATCCCTGCCAATTTTGAAGGAAAGTTTTGTACTTGAAGCGTGTAAAGCATAGCCCGAAACGGCTGACAACCAGCGCTAATCTGTTCAGTGCCACTTGGCACGTCTGGGAGCTGTCACAGATGACGGCAATATCGTCAGCAAACTCCATGTCCAGAAGTCATTCACCTGGGAGCAGCTCCACACATTCTAAGTCGTGTCCAGTGAACACGATTTCCTTTGCTTCGTCAATATCGAAGTTGAAGAGGAAAGGTGACAGCGGTCATCCTTGTCTTACACTGCTGGCGATACTGAAGGGCGGTGAAAGCTTATCGTAAGTCCTCACTCTGCTCGAGCTACGCGCGTATAATACTCGGATAATATCTACATACTTCTCGGGCACACTTTTCCTTAGCAGACAATGCCAAATGGCACGTCGATCTACGGAATCGAAGGCAGTTTTGATATCGAGGAAGACGACTACGGTGGACCGCCACTATATGTGACGGTGCTCCAACAACCGACGTAATGGGAATATGTGGTCGATGCATCCCCGACCACGACGAAACCCGGCTTATTCCTGACGAATTTGGTTTTCAGGGTCGCCAGTCAGTCTGTGTATGAGTACAGAGGTAAGCAATTTGGAGGCGATGGGGATCAGACTGATTCCTCTATGGTTGCCGCATTCCGATCGTGAGCCTCCCTTGAAAATTGAGACTATGACGGAGCAGCTCAAGTCGGTTGGGACAGTTTCCTGCTCCCACAGTTTCACTATCAACTCGTATAAATCATCCACAAGAGCAGGTCTCCCGAATTTGAAGTGGGCTGGAGAAAGATCATCTGGTCCCGCTGCTTTGTTTCACTTCAACAGTCCGATCTCACGTTCGACTTCTGAGCGAGAGGACGGATCCAAAAGGACATCTCAGGGAGCAAAGCAATCACTGCCGGTGAGGGATCTAACAATTCCGGTCGATTAAATTGTTTTTCAAAATGCTCAGCCCAACCCCCAAAGGTTTTGACGAGTTGTGGATAGGATGTCCACGCTAGTCACGTGTAGTTTTACAAATACCAGGTCTCTCGCTGCCCGTTTCCTGCATCAGACAGAACAACTACCAATGGTAAAAAAGAGCATCGGCCACTCGCACACACAGAGTTTTGCCCTGATGTCTTTGCAAGTCACGCTGTGTTCGCTTTCAGCCGGAATGTGCCGGTGAGCATCGATAAGTTTCAGAGACTGCGAGGAGACCCAATGTTTAGGTTGGACAGTGAATTTACCACAATGACTTACCTGCTTCAAGTAAGGCCTGCGTAAGTAAGGCCAGTGACCTTCAACTGTATTCAGTGAGCGCAGCGCTTGCTCAACCCCAACGCCAGCGTAGTTCGATACGCATACAGAACTGGCTTCGCCAGTTGGGTGGCCTCCATGCGCGCACAGGGTCGTCGAGGGCGACCACTAAAACGCACGCGCAGATCAGCACAAACAAGTGCATAGTCTGTGTCCACACATGTGCTCCAAAACGAGCGACAGTTTTGGACGCAGCCTCTGTAGCGATAACTAATCGCGATGTGATCGATTTGCTTCCATGGCTAGTTCGAGGCTAGTGGGCGCCATGTCACCTTCCGACGGGTGCCGTGTCGGAAGTTCCTGCTCGCAAGAAATAAGCAGGCATCTTCACGCAAATGAAATAACCGCTCACGGTTATTAGTACGGGAGCCTACAGCATGTTGACCACCTAGATGCAGCTCGTCAATAGACTGTCTCACAACTTGAGTGTTCAAATTCTCAGCAAGCACTACAGTGCCCGTGCTTCTTCTGTGCCGAAGGAGCTCGGTAAGTTGGCGGTAGAAGTCGATGTTCAAGGAAGCATTAGTTTGTGGGAGCGTATGGAGCGATGATAAAGAGAACTTTTAGCCCCGCGCGACTACGAAGCTTTGAACGAGCCAGCCAATCAGACCGCACACATCCGGCTACTGATTGGAATCTAAGCAACCAGAGCAGCTTCAGCCCGGGGACTCAGGGCAATACAAACACCGGCTTGGCCGGTGCTCGAGACTGCATCGTCATGGGATAGGCGCCATGAGAAAACACTGCTGGTGTCACCTGGAGGGGATTGCAGAGTGAGAACAAAGCTCGGGTCTTGTAGGCGAGTTTCCGATAGGCAGCAGATATCGATCGAGAGGGTCTCTACTGTTCGGACAAGTGCTATCTGTTGACCGATCTGAAACAGCGTGCGTACGTTGAGGCATGCGAAAATGGGGGAAAATCGAAGGCTTCAAATAGAAGCCGATGAACTGGGTTTGACCGCTTGGTTAGACATGGGCTTGTCGATAGGGCAAGAGTGACGCTCCGCGTTTGTATGTGAGTTGAAACTACATAAATGCCTATAAAAGCATGTTGAGGGAGGGTCAGGGATCGGGGGTTGAAAACTGGGAGGATAAGAGTGGAGTTGAAAGGATATGATAAGGGTGAAAAAGCATAAGATGGGGAACAAGAAGACGTGAAGGTTTCAGCAGTAGCATCCAAAACCCTATCCACCCTGCTCGATGCAGCAGACAGTGCGTCGTTGATTATCCTCCGCGGTGGCCAGAGCATCAGGAAACTGTTTGTGAAAAGATGCATAGTATTGCGTGGGTACGATGCTGTCAGGTCACTTAGGTCTAGGACAGGAAGAGAATTACGGTTCTCAACTCAGAGCCTATCCAAGGCATGCTGAATTGCCTCAGGACTCCCCGGGATATCTACAATATTCCGGAGTTTAAGATCGTCAGCAAACATTAGTGATGACACTCCTAGCTCTCCCAACAAGTCATTTACATAGATCGCGAACAACAATGGCACCAATAACGAGCCCTGCAGGACGCCACTAAGGACACCTTGCTTGAGTGAAAGGCTACGCCCCACCTGTACGCACCGTTCCCTTCCCTCAAGGAAGGCAGATACCCATTGAAGGACGCGACCAGATATCCCGTAAGATCTCAATTTTAGTGAGAATCGAGGATGAGGAACAGTGTCAAAAGCTTTCGAAAGATCCACGAATAGCACGTCTACAGCGTGGCCACTGTCTACCGCTTCGGCCCAGCTTTTACGAGCTACAAGTAGATTAGTCTGACAAGGAAAGCTCTTGCGTAATCAATGTTGCGCAACACTGAGAAGGTTGAATCTATTCAGGTGGTTCTCCACTGAATCCCTTATCAGCTTTTCAAACAACTTGACTACTACGCTTATCAAATTGACAGGCCGGCAGTTCGCGGGCAGAGCGCTGTCACCACCCTCAAAAATCGGACAGATGATTGCCTCCTACCATTCAGGAGGATGCAGCTGTCAGGTGATATTGAAAACACACATGTGAGGGGACCACTCAGCTCAGTGGCCAATTCATACAACAGCTTGGGATGAATGGAATCAGGACCGGAAACTTTATAGGGATTAATGCCTTGCAGACCTGAGTCTCCGTTAGGTTAAACTCAGCTAAGCAAGAATCCTCTGGAACACTTGAAACCAATACAACCTGTGGTAAAGAGGTGTCCAGAGCAAAGACCTCAGTATACTGCTCACTAAGTATACAAGCCTTGTCATAGTCAGTTTGCGCACGGGTCCCGTTTGCTCGCAATAACGCCGGTATAAACAGTTTTGGCCTGCTGCATCTTTTAACGTAAGCAAAAAGCTTCTTGGGATTAACTGCGGCCGAGTCGGTTAAACCCTGTTCTTACTGGAGACGAACAGTCCTACGATGTTGCTTACATTTATTTCTAATCTCTCGATAACTATCATAGGTACTGACTGATGGAGCTGCTTGGTAGGTTCGCCAGCATCTAAACCGTTACTTGAGTAGTATCTAGTAGTAGTAGTAGTAGTAGTGGTGTCTATCCATGGAGGCTGTACCTGTAACCCTCTTTTCCTCATGAGTGGAATATAGGGAGTGGAAACCTCCATAAGGTATGCCTTAAATTTATTCTAGGCTAACTGGACAGAGTCGGCCATCGAGATCTCACAGTTCAGAACTGAAGCCTTAGCTCGCATCGCGCTTAAGTCCGCCCGCTAAATACTCGGAAGTAATTCAACAGCGGTCTGTTGGTGCCTTGAAAGAGCCCACGGAAAGGACATGCATGCGTGATCGCTGGACCCTAGAGGTGCATCACATGAAACATCAGTCATAAAGTCGAGGGACTTAGCGAAAACCAGATCTAAAGTAAATGGTATTTGGTTGTCCATATACCTAGAAGGGAAGTCCACGAATTGGTGCAAAGGCACTTGGAGAGTCAGCTCGAGAAAGTCTGCACCGAATGTTTCTGACGTCGAATTGCAAGAATGATCGGCCCAACAGACTTCTGGGAGGTAGAAATCTCCTAGAACTAAACACTTATACGCGGACTGAGTGCGAATAAAGTCAAGTACTCCCCTGGAAGAACTTCCAGGACTTCTGTATATCACTATAACTGTAAACCGGGTAGAGGAAGTGCACAAAACAGCCAGTAGGGCTTCAACAGTCTGATCAAACGACTGGTATGTGCAGGTCCTCAACACAGCTCACACAGTACAACGCCTCCGCCTTGGCGACCAACGGAGCGATCAATTCTAAGCAACGCGTAGTCAGGTAAATATACCTCACCGTCCGTGATATCTGGAGACAACCATGTTTCAGTGAAAGCAAATATGTCAGGACGAGATTTGTCTACAAGTAGACCCAACTCGTGCATCTTGTTTCTTAGACTTTACACGCTGCTAAGTACTACCTCAAGGAAGTCGGCACGACTATCCCTGGGTCGTACGCCATCATAATGGGTTCTGATAGGGCGGAAAATAACTTCCGGCTAACCACCTGAAAACCCACCAGACAGAGGCCTTGCTCACCAGTCACCCATCTAGTTTTGAGGTCTTTGATAGTCTCCTTTAACTTCAATCTATCTGCCAGTGAAAGATCCGGCTGAACGCTGACACCACCACCCTTAAGTTAGAATGCAAACCGCAGTAATGATTTGCGTTACCCCGGGATAAAATGGACCACACGAAGTAGTCGGCGTCGCAGATTTGCCGTACCGGTAGGGAGGTACCTCAATCTGATCAGCTTTCTGACAGTGACACCGGGGAAGCCAAATGAAAGCAGCTTGCTGACGCACAGTTTGAACCACATAATGTCATCCAAGATGCGTTCCCTTGGGAGAGCAGACGTAGATTCAGTAACGTTATGGAACATAACGCTACTATCCGTAAAAGAGTCGGCACGACGGGGTGTTTACCCCACGTGCCTTGGATTCGACACTTATACCAGCTGTTTTCACCACTGGCGGTGGGACTGTCCCTGTCTCCGCAAACGACGTCAAAGCAACGGTAACGTAGGTTTTCCGCTCGATGATCGGCGTCTTACTAGTTTCCGAGTCTTCAAGCCTTTTAGAAGTTTTACGGGCAGATCCAGTCCGCTTCTTCTTTTGACTCACGGGAGCAGGGGCCGTTGACCTTGTGTCGCATTGAGCAGTTACCAAGGCTTCGTCAGAACGGGCTGGTTCAGTGGCAGCCGAAACGGTCAGCATCTTCGGAATGTTCTCTTGTGCACAACCGTCATATGAATTTGCGACTGTCAAAGAGTACATCTTTCTCGATGCCGTGGCAACTAATTCTCTGGGTTTAGCAGAGGGCTTCGGGTATTTCCGCACCCTATCTTTCTTCATTTTGACAGGCTCATGAGGAGAGTCAGCAACACTACCTGGAGCGTCCGGCAGGATGTCATCATCATCATCATCATTACACGTTAGCTGGAGGTGGAAAACACCTCAGCTATTGTGCCGCAATACAAAAGGCAAGAAAAGAAAAAGCAAACAAACAGTGGCACGCCCGCTGAGTCCCCAGTAACGGATGGACATCGTTCCGGAGAGCTAACAGCTGGCTGCCGTAAAAGAAAGTCATATTATGCCTAACGATTGAGATCGTGATTGGAGGGGGATGCTAAACAGGAGGGGGATGGACAAAGGAACTCACAACACAAACGCCATTGGGGCCGGCTCCTAGCCATATCAGCAAGTGTGTCCAGCCAAACGTGTTCACCGTCCTTAGGACCCCAGCCAGGCAGTCGGGATGCACCAACCGACGCCAACTTCGAAGTGAGGGTTTTCATTTCTCGCGACCAAGTCATCACTTGGCCTCCCCTCCTCCTCTTCCAACCGCACCCACAACGCGCAAACAATGCACGTCGTGGGAGTCGGTGTGCTGGCATGCGCAACACGTGGCCCAGCCATCGGAGCCTGGTGCGTGATATAATGGTGCTGAGCGGTTCACTCGCTCTTCCTGCACCAAATACGCGACGTCGAACACGCTCATTGCTCACGCGGTGTTCCCACCAGACATGAGCTAAGCTGCGAAGGCAGCGATGATCGAACGTGACGAGTCTCTTCATGTCTGTCGACCTGATGGGCCAGGTTTCACAGCCATATAGGAGAGTTGAACGGACGGCTGCGTTGTAAACTCTGCCCTTCAGGGCGAGAGTAATGTCGCGTCTGCGCCACAGGTGGCGGAGATTGGCAAAAGCACCTCGAGCTTTTGCTATACGGTTCGTAACCTCATCTTCAATCCCACGGGTGCTAATATAGCTGCCCAGGTACTTGAATTCCTGAACGACTTCTAGCAGATCACCAGCAAGCGTTAGCGCAGGATTGGGTCCCTGCCAATCTTGGAGAAGTACTTTGCATTTTGATGGAGCAAAGCATAGCCCAAAACGACTGACAGCCAGTGCTAATCGGTTCAGTGCTGTTTGGCATGTTTGGGAGCTGTCACAGATTAGAGCAATATCGTCTGCATACTCCAAGTCAAGAAGTCGCTCACCAGGGAGTAGCTCCACACCTACTAGGTCGTGTCCAGCGAACGCTGTTTCCATGACTTCATCAATAGCGAAGTTGAAGAGGAAAGGTGACAGCGGGCATCCTTGTCTCACACCGCTGGTGATACTGAAGGGTGGCGAGAGTTTGCCATAAACCCTCACCCTGCCCGAACTATGTGCGTACAGCGCTTTGATAATGTTTACATATTTATCAGGCACACCTTTCCTCAACAGACAGTCCCAAAGGGCACATCGATCGACTGAGTCGAAGGCACCTTTTATGTCAAGAAACACGACAACGGTGGGTCGCCAATAAACATGGCGGTGCTCCAACACTTGACGCAATGTGAAGATGTGGTCGATGCAGCCCCGACCTCGACGAAATCCGGCTTGCTCTTCACGAATTTGGCTTTCACGAGTGCCAGTCAGTCTGTGGAGAATGAGAGAGGCAAGCAATTTAGAGGCAATCGAAATCAGACTGATCCCTCTATGATTGCCACATTCCAAACGGGAGCCTCCCTTGAAAATTGGGACAATGACGGAGCGGTTCCAGTCTGTCGGGACTGTCTCCTGCTCCCAAAGTTTTACTAGCAACTCGTGTAGATCATCTATTAGAGCAGGTCCACCGAACTTGAAGAGGGCTGGGGGAATAGTATCTGCTCCTGCAGCCTTATGCAATTTCAACAGCCTGATCTCACGTTCGACTTCAGCGCGTGAGGGCGGATCCAAGGAGACGGCCCAAGGAGAAGGGCGCTCAATGCCCGAAGAAAGTGATAACTCAGGTTGGTTAAATTGCATAGCAAAGTGTTCAGCCCAACGCTCCAAGCGTTTTGACAGGCTGTGGATCATCTGCCCACTCTTGTCGCGTATGGTCTCGCTAACACCAGGTCTCCTGCTGCCTGTTGCCCGTATCAGACGGTATAACTTACGATGATTACCAATGGCAGCGGCTGTTTCCATCTCAGAGGCACGATGAGACCACCAGGTTTCGCGGTCCTTCTTTAGGCTAGCACGTAGTTTCGCCCTGAGATTTTTGCGAGATTCATTGTATTCGCTTCCAGCCGGAATACGTCGGCGAGCATCCATAAGTTCCAGAGACTGTGTAGAGACCCAATGTTCGGATTTGCAATTTGTTTTGCCACATGAAGACATGCCTGCTAATAGCAACGCTTGACGAGTGTGCGACCAGTGATCTTCAACGGTGTTTAGTGGGCGCTTACTCAGCCCAGACGTCAGCGCATCTTGGTACACATTCAGAACATCTGGCTTCGCCAGCTGGCTAGTGTCAATCCGTTCACATCGACGTCGCGGACGTCCACCGAAACGCACCAGGAGGTCGGCACATACAAGTGCGTGGTCAGAGTCCACGCTCGTGCTCCAAATCGAGCGACAGTTTTGGACACAGCCTCTCCAGCGGTAACTGATCGCGATATGATCGATTTGCGTCCATGACTGGCCCGAGGCTGGTGGCCGCCAAGTCACACTTCTGCGGGTGCTGTGTCGAAAATTAGTGCTCGCGAGAAACAGGCGAGCATCTTCACACAGCTGGAGCAATCGCTCACCATTATCATTACGGGAGCCTGCACCATGTTGGCCGCCCAGATGAAGCTCATCAGAGGACAATTTTCCGACTTGGGCGTTTAGATCGCCAGCCAGCACCACAGTATCCGTGCTTCTTCTGTAACGAAGGAGCTCGTGAAGTTGCTGATAGAAATCATCTTTTACCGAATCAGTGCTACAGTTTGTAGGGGCGTAGGCCGCAATGACAAACAGGCACCGTTTGTCCCCGCGCGACTTCGAAGCACGGAACGAACCAGCTAATCTAACGGCGCACATCCTACTGTTTACTGGGATCCAATCAAGCAGGGCAGCTTCAGCCAGGGGACTCAAAACAATGCCGACGCCAGCTTGACCGGCATTTGAAGCTGCATCATCGCCAGATAGGCGCAATGAGAATGTGCCGCCAGTGTCGCATGTGGGGGATCTCAGGGTAAGTACGGAGCTCGAATCTTGCAGACGGGTTTCTGATAAACAGCAAATATCGATCGATAGGGTCTCTAGTGTGCGGGCAAGTGCTGCCTGTTGGCCAATCTGCAGCAAAGTGCGCACGTTGAGGCATGCCAATCTTAGCGAGACGCGAGGACTCCAAAGGGAAACGGATGAACTGACGTTGTCCGCTTGGTTGAACATGGACTTATCGACTGGATTGGAGCGAGGCCCTGCGATTGCGTGTGATTTGAAATTAGAAGATAAGCGACTATTGAAGTAAGCTGGGGGAGGGCCAAGAATTGGGGGATTGAAAATGGGGGGGATATAAGTAAAGTTGGAGCGGGACAATAAGGATGCAGAAGCGCAAGAAGGGGTATAAGAAGACGGGAAGGCCTGAGCAGTAGCATCCAAACCCCTATCCACCCTGCTCGATGCAGCAGATAGGGCGCCGTTTATTATCCTCTGCGACGGCCAGAGCATCAAGAAACTGTTGTAGGAAAGGTTCATTGTATTGCGTGGGCAGAATACTGTCAGGTTGCCCAGGCCTAGACAGGAGAACGATTAGGGTTCTCAACCAAAGCCTTTGGTTCAAAAACCTTACCGCAAGGCAGCGGGTTTTGGCACTGGACTACAGAGCCCGTTTTATGAAATGAGGAGCCACCCCCATTCCAACCCCCAACCTGGAGGACCAGGAGGCTGAGTTTGTCTGGCCTCTAACCATTGACCAATCTGGTATGAGTGGCTCTAAAGGTGCAAAAAAAGCACCACCCAGCATAGCTCAATGGATCTCTGAGGCACGCAAACCATCGCACCACGGTAAGGTCCAGCCTCATTGCGATGGTCCGGCAGGATGTGCGACTTCTTCATCGAGTGACAGACCGCAGTGGACGGATCGTCAGCAATATTGTCGTCTATTGCATTGTCCTCAATCGCAATATCCATCGATTTCAAAATCAAACCCATTTTCGCATCGAGTGATGCAAGAGAGGCGAGTTTAGCTATTGCCTTCTCAACACCTGCCAATCTTGAAGCCAGCACTGAAAGTTTAGAACCTGTGATAGCCGGGAGCGTCGATCTCTGAGCGCAGCATTTAGCACAGCTGAAAAGGAAGTGAACACTGGATGACAGCATCTTGTGCTGGTCTGCTTGTAGGCCGGTACAGCTTTCGTGATACCAGCGGCAGCAGACGTCACACTACATGTCGCCAGATAAATCTGTTACTGACTCTGAACAGTTAAAATGTACACAAACTGCACTAACGCATCAAACAAGGACTCCAGAGGTCCATCCGCCTCGATGTTCAGCGAGACAGCCATGTTCATGTGGAAAACAGAGCAGAATTATAAAACGTATACAATAGTGAAACGACTGAAATAAAAAAGGTAAAACAGAGTGCAAAACACGATTGAAACTGGGAACAACCGAAAAAATTACCAGTAAGCGCCAAGGACGCTTTGGCCAGTACCACTTTAATCGATCCAAGATACTTTGGATTAGAGGAAATTTGACAATAGTCAAATTTTGTTTCAAGTGTTTATTCAAACACTGTTTTCCACGTCATTTCAGCTAAAAAGCTCGATCAATTTGGCACGACAAAAAGTTCAAGTTCAAGTGGGACTGGAACAGTAGGATAAATCCTCGTGAATGGTCCTTCCGTGGCGCGTTGTCGATCCAGAGTATTATTCGTCCGCGATAACTGGAATCCAGAAGAGTCAGATCAGTGCGCGCAAATCATACCACGGTCAAACAATTAATAACCAAGCGACCTGCATTGGCAGTCCCCGCCGCACCGGTCACGTGAAATAAGAAGCAGAAGTACGAAAGTAACAAGAGTGTCAAGAAGAAAAGCGTAATAGAGTAAATAATGCAATAAGGCGAATAGGCTAGGACGTGAAGGGGAATGTTAAGAATTGAAGGTCAAGTGCATCAAGTCGGTGTTCGAACTCTGTTGGTGCCAATACCACGTTTTCGGGCAGTGCATTCCAGGAATCCACCACTCGGCATGATAAACGAAAGCCCGCAGGGACTCCATCCGATCGAGGTTTGTGTAGCTTCATCGAGTGACCTCGGAGTGATGGAAGTCGAGCCGGTGGGAAAAGCCTAGATAAGTCGGGTCCGATTTTATCGGTAAGTATGCGATAGGACAAGAATAGGTCGCCTCGATGGTGACGATAATGCATTGAGAATATTCCCAGTGCAAGTAGTCTTTCTGGGTAAGAATGGTTCCGTAGTCCATGAACCATTTTGGTTCCAACTCACAACACTCTCCACTGATATCCTGTCCCTGACTAAGCAAGGTGGACAAGCCTGGATGCAGTATTCCAAGTGTGGCCTGACAAATGCTGAGAATAACCTAACAAACATAGCGCACGTGACGGTCCAGAATGCCCTGCGGATCATGCATAACATTCTGAAACCCTTGCGCGTAGCTTTCCTCCAGTTCTCACTGGATTTAAATTCTGAAGACAACGTGACTCCTAGGTCTACCAATTGGGAAAGATAGTGTAGTTCATTACCACTAAGCAGAAAACGCGTTTGGGGCCATTTGGCCCTAATCGAAAGATGGAACACTTCGCATGATTTATGGGCAACTGCCACAGAGCAGCCCAGTCCCAAAGTTTAGCAAGGGCCCGTTGCAGAGTCTGAGGTCCACCGAGGTCAGACACTATGTGCCAGAACTTTAGGTCATCTGCTGACATGAGACATAGTACCTCCAGCAGTTCGGGCAGCTCATTGACATACAAAGAAAATAACAAAGGGCAAACACCGCACCCTGAGGGACCCCACTGAGGACAGACTAGACTAAACGCGAACACACATCTCTCTCCCTTCCAGAAACGTGGTGATCCATTTTAGTGCACGCCCTGATATTCCATAGGACCGAAGCTTTAAGGAGAGGCGAGAATGTGTTACAGTCTCGAACGCCTTGGAGAAGTCAATAAACACTACATCTACTGCGTGACCCCGATCCAAAACATCCGCCCAGCATTCGCGTGCAACTAGCAAATTAGTCACGCAAGAATGACCCTTGCGAAAGCCGCGCTGAAGTGGACTGAGCAGACCAAACTCTCGCAGATGGTTTTCAAGCACATACCTGACCAACTTCTCCAATACCTTGACCAGTACGCTTGTCAAACTTACCGGTCTACAATTGGCAGGGAGATGCTTGTCGTCCCTTTTAAAAATCGGGCAGACGATAGCATCCTTCCAGTCTTTGGGAAAGAAGAAGCTGCGAAGCGACAACTGAAACAAACGCGTCACTGGGCCACATAGCTCGCTTGCGAGTTCGTACAAAAGCTTAGGGTGAATATTACCCATCCCAGAGGATTTAGCCCCTGAAGAAGATGGAGAACTTGTGTCTCCGAAATTGAGACGTCCGTTAAACAGGAGTCCTGTGGGACTCTCATTGCTACGTCAACATGCGGCAATTGCTTATCCTGAACAAAAGTCCCAGCATAATGCGCACTGAGTAGACATGCTTTTACGTGATCAGTGTTGGCAGTAGCGCCATCGCTGCATAATAACACTGGGATAGATGAGCCAATGTTACTACATCATCATCATCATCATCAACAGCAGTACATCAGCCATTTGAACTGATGCTTCGCTGCCATACAACCATGAGGACCTATGAAATAAAGAATAAGAAGAAAGTGAGAAGAGGGACTAACCTGAAAACCTTAATGCCCTAAGCAAACATTCAGGGTCAAGGCGCCTACACCTTGTGTTAACAACATACCGTCACAAACAGCTGGCTATCGTGCAAAGATAAGGCGGCATCGGCGAGACAGCTTCCTTTCGGCTTTCACTGCCACGCGTCATAATCAGCCATTACCCCGCAGATAACTCAGCACCAAACACACTTCACACAGACAATCCGATTAGGAGACGGCAGCAGACGCGCCACTGGTGTCGGTTGCGAGCCATGTCCTGTAAAGTCTCGAGCCAAGCACAAGGTGAGTCACGTGGACTCCAACCCGGAAGGCGAGACGGACCAACGGCACCCAGTTTGGTCGTCAGTGACTTCATTTCCCGCTGCCAAGTCAACTCCTGTCCACCTCGAGCCTTGCGCCATCCTACACCTGGTAGACTGAACAAGGCCGTCCTAGGTAAGCGGTGACCAGGCATACGTAGCACGTGCCCGAGCCAACGTAACTTATTCAGTGCTATCTGTTGTTCTAGGGAGCTAGCATGATCATCACCCCCTAGTACTCGCCTACGCACATCATCGTTGCGGACACGCTGGTGCCATCCGACACCAGCAATGCTTCGCAAACAACGATGATCAAGGACTTGAAGGCGCCTCAGATCTTCAGACCGAAGGGGCCAAGTTTCACTACCATACAGCAGAACGGCCCTCACTGTGGCCTTGTATACCCGGCCTTTCAGACGGAGGGAAACTCCCTTCTGTCGCCAAAGATGACGCAGGTTCAAGAAGGCAGCTCTGGCCTTTGCATTG
>CALYDF020004731.1:0-15588 GCA_944474145.2 Dicrocoelium dendriticum | reverse complement strand
GACCATGACTACACGCTTCGCCGCTCTGGGGTTACCGAGTTAATGGCTCAAGATATTTACGTTGTTAGTATCGCCCTCAGCAGACATATGGCAGTTAATGTACTGAATTGGATACCAGTGAACAGCCACATGGGAGCAGTTCAACCTCGGAACGCTAATGGAGTTAATAAGCTCCGTATGACGACGACGTGTCTTCTCATAGAATTCGTTGATTCTCCTAATGCATGCATTTCGGATGGTAGCAAAGATAACTTTTAGTACCACCTTTAATCTTTTAATTGCATGGCGACGAACACTGATATACTGATTGCTGCTTGTGACCAGAATGTCCAGGTGCATCGTCTTTCAGACTCTGAACAACCCCTGAGAGGTCGCTCGTAGTCAACGTACACCTAACCGAAGATGATGATCGTTTCTTGCAACTGTGTGCCGACCGCAATATTTATACTAGCAACACTGCTTTCCAGCACAAACCTTCATACCACATCGCTGGCGCCCATCAAGTTGCTCAAAGAACTGGACCCAAATTGACCATATTGCCATCTGCTCCAAGTGGCCCACATCTGTCCAAGGCTGTCGATCAATTTGGAACACATGCCTGTATTCCGACCATGCTCTAGTGTGCGCACGCTTGGTGCTCACTGTTCCCACATCAAAAAGCACCTATCGTCTAACCTTTTTACCTGTAACTTGAATTCGCAATCTGCAGTTCAGCAATATCATAATGAACTCACCCCCAATTGTCATTGATAAATGATAATGGTTAGCCGCACGCTGACTGGGATCGTCTCAACTGTGTCATGAAGAATGTCTTTGACGCATGCTTTGCACTTAACTAGAGACGTCGCAACTGTAACTTGATCTTTGAGGCATCGATCAACTTGATCAAATCGCGTACGCAGGTTCCAATGAGTAATGAGTTTCAGCGATTCCGTAACTCCCTGAAACCACGTCTGGCAAGAAGTCTTCGAGTTGACCGGGAACGTCGTTGTGTTGCAAAGACCTATGAGATGGAGAAAGCCAGTTTTAGTGAGAACAGATGCGAGCTATTCTAGCTCATCCGGAACACGGGTCAGAGAAAGCCGACGTTTAACAGAACAATAGCTGAGAAATATGGATTGTTCATACACTCTCAGCGTCTTCGACTAGCCTGTTAGATGGAACCTTTTTCTAAGCTGTTTAGATGGTCTGCTGCCACTAACGATTGTAGAATGTACTGAGTCGATGTTAGACGTATATGTTACACATGTCAATTTGGAAGAGATTCGGCATGAGCTCGTCGTGTTAAAATGAAACAAGGCTTCTGGTCCCGACGACATTCCCCAACTTTGCTGAAAGATGGCGGTGACCCTTTGTGGAATGTACTTGCTTCATAATTTAACACGAATGGGGACACTGAAGAATTGCCTTTAGACTGCCGATTATCAACTGTCGTGCCCATCTTCAACAGCGGTCAGCGTACTGTTTGCGCAAAGAACCGCGGCGATAACCTTATTTACATTGTCTCAAAAGTTCACACGGGGATCATACTTCGACGAATAACTTGTCCCTGGGTTGACCGAATCACTTAAAGCCAGACTGGCTTCCGCCATAACGGTGCTGAAATAGACTACGTATTTACGATTCATCAAGTTGTAGCGCAGGCACACACCTACAGACGACCGAGGATGGTAACATTTCATGAATTGAAAGCCGCCTTGAACTCTGCTGAAGACGCCAGCTTGTGGCACTGCCTATCCATGAAGTGCATGCCAGCTAAACTCCATTCCATCCAGAACTACCTCCAGCGTGATTCCCGAGGACGTGTAACGGTCTACGGGAAAACCTCTCCTGCTTTCACCACGATATGTGGGGGTCTCCAGGGTTATCTTAAATCTCTTTTGTACTTTAACTTTGTGGTCGAAATGATCATGAATGGCTCGGTTCTTTTAGACTATTTTGACGTGGACGTTCTGCCAGGCGACCGACTGACAATCCTGGAGTATGCCGACGACATATTTCACCTTGGGTCTGATGCGTTAGCTATGCAACGAATAGTGCACAGACTTGTGCATGGCGCTGCGCGGTTGGGACTATGCTTCACTCCTTCAACATGTGAAGTGTTGCTGTAGGACTAGCCGACACACTTTGGGTTTTAGCTGCTTCCGAACAGCCACCGCAAATGGTTGATCGATTTACTTACCTTGGTATCTCTGCTACCTCTGTTGGTCACATCCCTGAGGAAGTTACTACGCGTATTAGGAATCGCCGTGTGGTTTTCGAAGGCTCAGTCATCTATGGAGACGGCGGGATATCAGCCTCGATAAGGCCGGTGTTACTGCGTGGAACGGAGACATGGTCATTTCGCAATTAAGATAATAAGCACTTACTCGTGTTTGACCACAAGTGCTTGTGAAGTATTGCTCACGTTTGATGAGAACACGAAGGTGAGCAATAATGAGGTCCACCATTTGGTCTTTGACAAGAAGCCTTTTGATGCATCCGAATGTTTGATAAAATTTAGTCGCTTGCGTTGGCTAGGCCATGTCTTCTGTATGCTCGTTGATCGGTTTATTCTGCGTCCATTATACGTCCTGGTGCACCATATTGTGCGAAATCTCGGGTTGGCCAGTGCCTGACACGGCAGAGATACTTGAAGAAATTGACTGAGAGACTTGCTCAGGTTGGTGTGTACCGTCTCCCCGGATGGGGCCTCATACAATTATACACCATTGGTTGGAGACCGTGTCAGTCATGGCATAGTCACAAAGTCAGTGGCCTTGCTGCATTCGCCTTCTTCAATCTGGTTGTTAAGTTTCACTCCGTTTGGTTAACATAACGTATTTCTTTCAGGCTTAATCTGCTCTAACTTATATTCACACCCAAAGCCAATATCTTAATGTTGTTGTGTATTGTTGTAATTTCAATGTGAATTGTGGCAACTGGATCCACCGCACTTCGGTGATCGGATCGTATTTGTTTCACTGAATTGAACTGAACATATATATTGTTCATGCTACGTCCCACAGCGTTCCACATATGAAAAATGACCACTGGTCACAAAAGTTTCTCTTTTCGTCCCAAATTCATAAATTATTCCCAACTGTCTGACAACTCATCTTAGCTGCCGTAAATCGAATTCTGACAAGGCCTGATTTGTTCTCCGACCATTAACTTGCTTGATCGCAATTGAATTACTCAATTTAATGCAAATCATGCAAACACGGACAGAGGCACTTTTGCCTGATTTAATGCCATTCTGTACAATACGTTCTCTGTTATCCTTGGCACAAGCCAACCAATTTCTTCGCGCGCGATCTGCTCCCAGTTTGGGCCGTGGGTCTCGCGTTGCTCCGTCTGAGCTCATTCATGATGACTATGTCTCTGTCAGTTCTCACACATGTTCGTAGCTTTCCATGCTTCGATGTGATCGTTATAATGCGCACCCCTAAATCATGCATACCCACCTCACAAAATAACATACAGCTATGTGATTTCCAGCCAATTACATTCTTTCCAAGTTCCATTGATCCATTTATGTGAACACTTAACCATTTACGCTGGCTGATTACAGTGCGATAAGTTATCTGATTACCAAACACTTGTTCTTTCATCGCATAACCTATCCTTGACGTACAGTGTTAAACTTTTCACATACACTGTTGAGAGAGATGTTCGTGACGTACTAACAGTTCTAACAAAATGACTATGAGCATTCGATCTTCGCCATGCCTCAAGGATCATGGTCAACTTGCAATCAGCACTGTTACCTAGCTCTCGTCAGAGCTTCCAAATACTTTATATGACATTTGAAACATTATGCTGTTTGCCAGTTCTCGTCGCCTTCTCTACTTGTTTTGAACATCCGAGATCTTCCTGTCATAGTACACCCAAGTCACTCTCCTGAGAGACCTTCTGCAAGGTATGGTCTCCAAGTTTGTAAGCGTTCACCGGCTGGTGACGCAGATGGATCACCTTGTACTTAGCTATATTCAACTGGAGCAGGTTCCTTTTTGACCGTGCATACATGCAATCAAGATCATGTTTGAGTAGATCGTGACTGTAAAGTCCAAAAGGAACTTTGATATATCCCCAAACTGGATTGCTTACCTGAGGACACGGTATCTCTTTTCCCTGATTATCTTGCACATTTGCACTGCTTTTCTGTGTTTTACAAGCGGTTAACATATCGCATATTTATTTCTTACACTCCATCAATGACACATCCTTGAGGTTTCAAGGTCATTCTTATTATTGTGTTACTGTGACACTGCCCGAATACTCGATCCGCCCCACGCTGGACAGTTTCTGCCCACTTGCATTACGATTGCGAAACCTATTCGTAAGTCATGTACTGTATTTATTATGACATAGAACCACGGTTACAGGATAATTCGTTTTCTTCTTCTGAACAGACCGTGCGTTAAGTCTAGGTTTATCTGTTCGTAGATTTTAGTTTAGTTTTTGTACGACGTACTTAGTTTAGGCTTAGTGACGTTGGTACAGTGACTTTCATTGATATTTATTGTCCGCCATATCTTGACCTCATGGGTGGAGGGCAGGAAATTTGAGGAGATAACTCTTGCCGAATCTTTGATAAACACCAGGCATATGCGCGGCCCCAGCACTGAGCCTTGTCGAACACCACATTCTACCTCACTCATGTTAGAGAGTGAGCCCCTAACGCGTACTTGAAGCTTCCGTTGGTGAAGAAGGTTGAAAATCCAACCAAAGTACAGGATCTCGGATTGCGGAGCTCTTTAGACGGTGAAGTTTGATGCGGTGATCCAGACAGTCTAAAGCTATGGAGGAGTCCAGATAGATGACGTCAACTCCGACCTCATCATCAACCACTTCCGTCCAACTACCACGTGCAATCAGTAGGTTTGTGTTGCATGACCGCTGTTAACGGAAGCCATGCTGCTCCGGTGCCAGGATGTTGCATACTTTCAGATAGTCCATTAGAGCCTCAGCCACGACCGCTTCCATCAACTTCGCGAGCACAGGGAGGAGAGTCACTGGGCGATAGTTTGCAGGATCTGAATGGCTACTACCTTTAAAAATTGGGGTGATAATGCCACACTTCCACATAGTGGGGACTTGTTGTTCATCAAGGCACCTTTGGAAAAATATTTGACAGTGCTTCAGCTAGCTTGTTAGCCGCTGCTTTCAGTGCCCTCGGGCGGATGTTGTCTGCTCCCGGAGAGCAATGATCGCGCAGCGTGAATATCTTCCTTAGCACAATTGAGGGGTTGAGTAGTACATGTGGAAACAGTGGATTCGGTAATGTGCATGACAATATGGGACAGGTAGACGTCGCATTTCGAACGTTGTGGCGTATTGTAGGTCCCAAGTTATTAGCTGTTTCTTCGGCGCTTTGTACTCTAGCGCCTGTCGTGAAAAGTGGAGGGTTTTCATGCTTCAGTTCAAAAAACTGTTGACATGCCTATACAGCAGTTTGTTGTTTGCAAAGAATTTTTTGTTATTCAGTATTTATAAGTTACTTATTCCTTACGCACAAGTGCAGTGCAATGCTTGCAATGGGTCAGAAACTTGCCCTAAGTCTCTGGGTCGGGGTTAATCTTGTAGGCGCGCCATGCTACATCCCTTATCGCCAGGCATTTTCGAGTCCTGCTCCTTAGTATTGAAGGCATTTTTGCGGGACGAAGGGGCTTGGTCTCTGGATTTGTATTCTTGCTGCTGGATAGGTGCACGCGAAAGACGACGAAATGGTAGTTCCGTCGTAAATTCTCCCTTGTGTGGTGTCTGAAGAAAGATCAGCTTACTTGTTTTGTCAATAATGCCGGCCGTTCCTTCTTCTCCGCATTACCTCGCGGATAGGAAGCAGCCAATGATCGCTAACTAGATCGCTAGCTACTGCCTGCAGAGCTTTCGGTCGGATGTTGTCGACTCCAGGAGTACTGTGGATACGCAAGGGTAAAAGCTTCTTCAACACTGCTTCCGCAGTGAAGGTGATGTTGTTTAACATTGATGGTGGAGTAAATGAAACAAGAAGAATATTTGAGCTCGGTACGTGCTCGAAAGTTTGGGAGTAATAAAGCCGTATGAGATCGGCTGCTTCCACTGCTGATCGCGTGCAAGCATCAGCAGTGATTAGTGCTGGAATCCTCCGCTTCACCTTACGAAGGCCTTTAACGTGCCAGTATCGAAGATTGCGGCTCGTGCAGAATCGCTTCACTAACGCCTGCTGGTGCTTGACCTCGTCCTCGCGATCAGTTTCACACAGAAGTTACGATGTGTCCAGATTTCGGCATTGGAGCAGTCATTGTGAGCTCGCCGTGCCTAATCACTCCGGGATATACCTTTACGTGTTCTGCTAATCAGAAATGGCTCATGCTTGTTTTTCGGTTGGAATGGGCTCTGTTTCGATGCGTATGGTACAAGTGTGTAAATCTATTTTCATAAATCTACGTATTGCACTCCCACCGCGAATCGGCCTAAATTTAACGTTCTCTACCTTGGTACTGTGGCGAAACCTACTGAGCTGGAGTACGCGGTGGCTCCAGGACTGCTAGATGTGGAATGCACAGCCACAGTGGATTACCTGGAGCACAACAATCGCGATCAGGTGATAGCCGCTGCCAAGGACACCATCATGCGTGCAAACTGCAACTGCGGCCTGATTGGTTTGATGCGAAAAATGTGACAATTGGAGCATTGGTGTCGGAGGAGAATGCATCATTTGCTGCACATGTCGCAGACACCAGTAACTTGGAGAAGAAGAGTAGGTTTGAGCTAAGACGACGACGACTCACCGAGAGCTCCGTTGCTTAAAAATACATGGTGGACGGAGAATGCGAATTAGATGGAATGCTACGCCGAACGACGCCAACACAAGGAATTCTTTGACTATTTGAAGGCAGTGTATGTACCGAGAATGGAACCGCTGAGGGTGCTGATCGATGGTAGCTCAAGCGCTACCTGCACACAAACGGCAGACATAATGCAGCTCTGGCGGAGACACTTTGACTGTCTCTTGGATAACCATTCGGTGATTGACTGGCCTAATTTGAACGGCCTGAAGCAGCAAGAAGTGATGGCGAGTCGGGCGGACACGCCGGCACTGGGTGAAGCACAGAGAGCACATGCTCAGCTGCGAAACCGTAGGTGAGCTGGGGCCGACGGCAGAGAAAGCAAGCAATGTTGTAGGAATTATCGTGGTATCGAAGTGCTGAGTTGTGTGTGTTGTATACGAAAAGGTCACGCTCGGAAACGGACTGCTGTAATCTGAACAATATCTCACTGGGTGAGTACATTAAGGTTTCGCAAGGAGAATGATGTACCAATAAGGAAGTAGAGAATTAGACGCTTAGTGTGTGTGTGTGTGTCTGGGTTGTGTGCACGTGTCTGTCTAGACTAGCCTTCCAGACAGCTGACAGAATACACAACATCACCTCTCCGCTTAATCGTATTAGGCGTCAAAACCATATCGATACGGTCGTCTTTGTTCTCGGCTCGTCCTGCGGAGCTGCGGGCTATGCGTGGCCTCGTCAGTGAAGTTTGGTGGTATTTGCCCCGTTCGTCTGATACTTGTGAATAATCGCCGGGCGTCGACTGTGCGGCCATCCTCCAGCCGGTAAGTGCCTGGCCCACATGCATGCATTATTCTTATCGGATCTGATAACGTGGGTTGTCCTTTTGATGCAGCGTTTACCTTCACGCGCACGAATGTTCCAGGCTGGAGCGGCGTAGTATGCTTCTGGTAAGTGGTCTGATATCGATGGCGACGATCTAACTCTTCGGAATTATTAGTTGCAGGAATAGGAAGTGCGGCATTCAACTTTGTCCGAAGGACACGCCCAAGCATGAGTTCAGCTGGCGTTCTGTCTGTAGCTCGGTGGTGTGCGGTTCGGTAAGAAAATAGTGCTTGTAGAACTGCATCCTCCCAACCTGTACCAGATAAGCGAATAGCTTGGATACTCTCTTTCAAGGATCGATTGAACCGCTCTACCATGCCGTTTGCCGCTGGATTATACGGCGTTGTACGTGAGTGTCGGATAGCGTGAAGTTGAAGGAACGTATGAAACTCGTGGCTTGTAAACTGCGGCCCGTTGTCCGTCACTATCTCCTCTGGTAATCCGAAGCGGGAGAACATATATTTCAGCCATCGAATAATGCTGGCAGTAGTCACCTCTCCACACAAATGGACTTCCGGCCACTTACTGTAGAAGCAGGTCGCTACCAAACAGTTCCTTTGATGCTGAGGCGCTGAGCTAAATGGACCCATGATGTCAACAGCTATCTTGGCCCACGGTCGCATAGGATAGTCAATGGGTTGTATAGGGGATGAAACCGGCCTTGAACTCTTGTCTGCCCTTTGACATGAAGAGCAGTCATGAACAAGGTTTTCTATTTCGTGTGACATTTTGGGCCACCAGAAACATGCGTCAACCTTGCGTTTCGTACGAACGATACCAGGGTGGCCTTCGTGAGCACATAGCATGATCTTTTGTATCAAGCTCCGAGGAGCCACAAACTTTTCGCCACGCATTAAACATCCATCTATAAATGAAAGTTCGTGACGCAACAAGTAGTACGGACGAAACTCGCCTGTGATCTTATTGTTTTGTGGCCAACCGTTTAGCAGATACTCCTGAACGTGGCAGAGTGTCTCATCTTCCTGAGTCGCCTTCTGGAGTTCTTCCCTAGTCAGGGCTGAGGTTGGTTCATTACTCAGCGAAGACACCAGTAATCTCTCATTATCATCCTCATTATTTTCATTTTCGTTGACGGGTAGTCGAGAGAGCCCATCCGCTACCTGGTTTTCGCGTCCGGGACGGAATTTAATTTGAAAATCGTACGTTAACAATCGTGCATACCAGCGGTGTATCCGAAGTGGCCTGATGCCATTTGTTCCTCGAGTAAGTAAACTAGTTAGCGCTGCGTGGTCTGTACGAAGAGTGAAGGGTCTTCAGAACAAGAACAAATTCCACTTCTCACAGGCCCAAACACAGGCAAGGGCTTCTTTTTCCCCGGCAGAGTAAGAAAGCTCCGCCGCCGACAATTTTCTGGAAGCGTATGCAATAACTCTTTCATGTCCATTTTGAATTTGAGATAGTATAGCACCCAACCAAATGTTTGATACATCAGTAGAGACAATCGTTGGGCACGTCTCCTCGAAAATTGCCATAATTGGTGTGGAAGCAATGCGGCGTTTTATCTCATCAAATGCCTTTTGTTGGGGTGGACCCCAAACAAATACACTTTTCTCCTTTGTCAGTTCACGCAGTGGCTCAGCAATATTTGTGAAATCCTGCAGATAACGTAGGTTGTAAGAAGACATACATAGAAAATGCTTTATTTCAGTGGAGTTCTGTGGGCAAGGAGCCTCGGTGATGGCACGCGCGTTGTCGAAACTCGGCTTCATACCTTCATTTGTTATAATGTGGCCCAGGAACTCGATCTCACTAGCATTAAATTTGCACTTCTCGAGGTTTAATCTGAGGTTAAGATCGTGTAGTCGACGTAACACAGCATGCAGTTGTGAATCATGTTCTTCTGGAGTCCTACCGAATACACAGATGTCGTCCATGTATACTATTTGACCAGGTAAATTGGCAAATGAGTGAACCATAAACTTTTGCCAAGCTGCTGGAGCTGAACTCAAGCCCATTGGCAAGACTTTGTACTGAAAGAGTCCGTCCATAGTGAGAAATGCGGTCAGCGGTCTTGACTCCTTAATTAGAGGCATGTGAAAGAAAGCCTTCCTAAGGTCCAATTTTGAAAAATATCGGGCGCCAGCTAGTTTAACTATTAGTTCATCTGCGGTTGGAAGCACAAACTTTTCTACCACGATTTGCCGATTTAGGGCCTGCAGGTCATTGCATATTCTTACTGTACCGCCCTTCTTGAGGACTGTAACCATAGGGTGGACCCATTCAGAACAGTTAATGGGTTTAATGAGATCATCTGCAATCATCTGCCGTAATGCTGACGAAACAGCTTCTCTTCTGGCCAAAGGAATTGGACGTGGATGAGCGATAGCTACCGGTTTAGCATCCTGCTTCAGACATATGCGGTGAACGGAGGACGGAGCGCGCCCTATTGTTTGTTCAAATAATTTCGGGTACTGTATCTGTAAGTCTGATAGGTTAATTGACATGATACGCATACGAGCTAGGGACGGCGTGACTCCCAGTGCAACCATAGCGTTGCGTCCGAGTAAGGGACGGTTATTTCCTCGGGTAACGTACACAGCAACTGATGATTTCACGGCCCCAAGTTGCAACACAATCACCACAAATCCTCGTATTTCTACCGGGGCCTTTGTATAACTGTCCAATCGATAGGCTGAAGAATGTATAGGCATGTCATGTAGGTGAATGTCATAAAAACTACTCGGTACTATAGTGATAGGAGAGGCTGAATCAAGTTCCTTGTCAACATGTGTTATTCTATCGTGTGCAAAAACTGTAACAGTACGAATGTCAGGCATAGGTAGTTTAGGCTCTGGACAATTGGAACGATAGTTAGACACAGTACTTGTGTTATCAATTGAAAATACATTTTCAGAGGACTGTAACTGTTGATTAGAAACGGAATCTGTAGGATTCAACTGCGAAATGCGTGCCGAACGACAACAACGAGCAAAATGTCCACGCTTACCGCACTTTTTGCAATCCATTTCTAAGGCAGGGCACTTGGTAAAATTGGCTTCATGCTGTAGGCTGCCGCAGCGGAAGCATTTCTGTGGGGATTGGAATTCGGTTGGCGAGCGATGGATCTTGGAAACCTCCTGTATGTCTGCGTGGGTGGATAAACATCGCAACTGTTCGGCCGTACATGTTTTGAGGCGAGCTAATTCCACAGCCTTATCCCAAGTCAATTTGGAAGCGTCTTCGGAAAGTAGGCATTCCCGAATTCGGTTGTTGGTGATACCACTAATCAACTGCTGCACTAGCATTACGCCCTCGATTCTATTTTTCGGTATGGTTGGATACTCGCAGGGCCGTACACCGCGAATCAGGCGATCAACGAAACCGTCTAGAGTTTCTGATGGTTCCTGTGTAAGTCGGCCGAATTTGAGTAGAGCCATGAAGAGATTTGTACGCTGTCCCCATGACTTGTCCAGCACCTCTAGCGCTTTCGTCAAGGTATCTTATGACTGCAGCTCCAAACATCAAAATTACGTTGTCCCTCATCACCGAGTAAGTGTCTGAGTAGCTTCAGTTTCTGGCTTTCAGTGTAGTTAGCAGCCGCAGGTAGTAGGTCAAGATAGTTTGTAAACGAGGTTTTCCACTGGGCCCATGCACTTTCGCTAGGACGTACGGTCGGATCAGACCAGTAAACTGTAGGAGGATGTAATTCCATGGCGTAGGTTCGTAAGGCGCGACGCCAGTGTTGTATACGAAAAGGTCACGCTCGGAAACGGACTGCTGTAATCTGAACAATATCTCACTGGGTGAGTACATTAAGGTTTCGCAAGGAGAATGATGAACCAATAAGGAAGCAGAGAATCAGACGCTTAGTGTGTGTGTGTGTGTGTGTGTGTGTGTCTGGGTTGTGTGCACGTGTCTGTCTAGACTAGCCTTCCAGGCAGCTGACAGAATACACAACAGTGTGGGCAAGGTGATTGCCCGAATTTTGCTCAACCGCCTCGTCAGTCTGCTGATGGAACCGAACGTGGTGAAAGAACAGTGCTGACTCCTTTTCGAGCCGCAGCACTATATATACGGTATTTTGGGTTCGTCGGTTGCATGAGACGTGTAGAGAAGGACTGCAGCCGTAGTGTGCGCTTTTCGTTGATTTCACCAACGGTGAACCGCGAGATATTGTGGCTGGTGTTGGGTAAATTTGGTTGCATGTGTAACTTTGTAATTTTAATTGAATTTCTGCACAGTGGTATGCGGGCGAGGGTGCAGCTGGTGGAGAGACGCCGTGTGACTTGCAGTTGACTCTAGTGTAAACCAAGGTTTTGTCTTAGTTTCTGCTCTGTTTAATATTTCTACTCATGCAATGATGTCATGTGCTTCTGCTGCACTTTGTGCTTACGGTGTTCGTGTGGACCAACGTATTGATGGTGGTTTGCTGAACATCCGTCATTTCGTTGCGAGAACCTCAGTCTGTGAGCCAACTGTCCGTATGTTGCTGTTTGCTGACGAATGTGCTTTGTTTTCAGGCAATGCAGATGAGTAACAGCACATGACTAGTGCTCTGGCTTCGACAGCGGCAAAATGCGGGCTCACCATCAACACAATCAAAACTGTCTATCTCATTCGGCCTTCACTGGAGGTGCAATCTTCAATATTGCCGCGAATCAGCGTTGGTGGTGAAGTATTTGTAACTGCCTCTCGCTTCTACTACCTTGGTAGTTTGATGTCGACTGACAGTGAGCTGGGTATCCGAGTATCGAAGGCAGCAGCGGCATTCGGGAAGCTAGAGTACCGAGTGTGGAACAGCCATCAGCTTTAGGTTGTCCTTCATCGATAGCGAGCGCATGGTGTTAGAACACATGCGGTCGGAAGTGCGTAAACAAGGTAGGCTTAGTGAGCCATGAGCGAGGCTACTAGGGTCCACCACCGAAGCGACGACGGGTCCTGCAGAGAAGGTAGGCAGAACAGGCGCAGCGTTTGTAGGTACGCTGCATTCGATTTACTAACCGCGTGCTGATATGCTGTTACTTTATTTCAGGTGATGGATTTGCTATAATTACCATTTCTATCCTCCTTTTGCTCCCAAACGTTTCTCTGTACGTTAGACACAGAACCTTAGCCTGCATACCTCCCATGTCTCAGCCTCGGGCATTTCTTGCGACACTGCACCAGGTAGAGGTCAGATTTTGCCGGTCATTTCCACCGGGTATTTTACTCTTAGTCCCTTCAACATCGTGCGGCTAGCGCACTGTTAGGAAAGTATTAAGACCATCAGACATTTTGATCAACACAAGTCACCGGTGGGATACAATCTGATCAGCTGACATTTTCACCAGCCATATCGACCAATATTCACAACCTCCAAAAACTCATCATCGATCACAGAACGTTGTAGCTGACTAACTAAAGAAGCTTTACCATCCTCACACATTTTTCAAGCTCTTCTGTGATTATTCCTGGAAGCATTAGAATACAACAATGGCATCCAAAGAGGACGGGACATTAACTGCGAACTCCGTATCTAAACAACGCTCCTACATAGGTTTATGCTGCTTCCTAAGCCAAAGTATTCTCACATCCATACAATAGATGATTTCAACGTAAACCGTTTAGAAGTAGCACAGCAACCAACGTAATTAATAGAATGTCAACTGATGCATGATCGACTGTTATTCGTTTACTTAGTGGGACCATGAAACGTCGTTCGCAAGCTAATTTGGCTAAGGTACGTTCTATTCCTCGTCCGAACAAACCGCAAAATCGCGTGACCGAATATTAAAGTGATTCTCCTGTGATATCGCTGGTAGGTTTGCCTTATCAGGTAGGCTCATGTCTGGTCTTCGTAAGGCTTCAGCAGCTTTTAACCAAAGTTCAGGTAAAAGACTTTGCCGATGTTGCTGCCAACGTTCTGAGACCTTCGTCGCTGTCTGCCTGACCGAACCAGGTGATTTATGATTCGTAGGCCGCTTTCTCTAAAATTTGGTGAGAGAGGTGGCCATTTGCGCTATCGCCACCAGTGTTGTCCAAGGAAAGTGTTTCACGAATTAATCGCCAATGTTCCAAATCCTGATTACCAGCCTCAGGACTACCGTGGGAAAGAAGTCCTGGCACTCCATGAATAATACACATTGTGCATAGACAATGTAGCTTGTGGTGTCCCTCCAACAGGTTTCTTTCAAGAAGCAACCGATAATTGGGACCATGTCAGTAGTGGTTCGAGCGAAGTAAATGTTGCATCATTGCTTCTTTTGGAAGCCACTGTATTTTTCTGGTACGTACTCGCTTCTAGTGATATAACCATTGCGTTCGTTCCTTGTTCTACTTCTGCTAACCGGTCACACAATTTGCCTGGGAGAAGTATGCATTTGATTAGTGGGATGGTCGAACATGCAATACAAAACTAGAGATCGCCTTGGGAGCTGCTTTAATCTCTCCCGTGTTGTTGGGAAAGATTTGCACACTTTGCAAGGCACCATTTGAAACAGTAAGAGGACGGTAAAGGAAATGTGACTAATCGGCTACATTCTGTGGGTCCACATTTACTCTTCGACTGGAGCACTTTTGGATTCGCATCTTTTGCTTACTGCCACTCGGCTTAGTGTTCGCTACCTTACACACAAGCTAGTTGACGTTGCGTACTTTTCCGACTGGCCGTTTGCCTGCCCTAGTCAGGCGGATGGACGCGACCACTTTGCTTCTTTTTCGCACACTGCGTTTTGGATTAAGAGGGAACGCGATGAAACCAACTGTCTGGACTCGACACGGACTCGATGCCCACTTTTTTCAGTTCACACGCCGTTCCAAACGCCTCACGATCAGATGACTGAAAGTGTGACTTGTAATCCTGTGTACTGGCATGACAATTGCGAATTGATGTCAAACAGCCTCCATTGTGTTGCAAGTAACGGGAGTCGCAGAATCAAGGGCTGGCATTTGGAGTCACTAGCATGCACACGTGCATCGATATGCGACACACAATTAATACAGTTTTAAGGTATATTTTCAATGTAGTAGAAAGTGTGAGAATGGTGTTGAGCGCTGTTAGTTTGTTTAATTGTTTCGGAACCTCCAAGAAATCGCGCATACCATTCTAGGCCACTACATGTGATAAAAGCACTGGTTTAACTGGTAGTACAGAGAGTTGCTTGTGCGCATAGTTGTCCAGCAACGCAATTATACCATAAATATTATCATCATAACTGAAGTCAAGGTTGTAGATGATGTAGGACGGAATGCAAGCATAACAGCAGGTGATCATTATGCGTGCAAGGTAAGAATTTTTAAAATTGGCTACTGTGCACCGAAATGGTTGCATTTTCAGTTGATCTCTATATTATCAGCATTTCACACACTTCCGGTGGTTGGAAATCGTATATATATATATATATCGTATCCTTTACTAAACTGTTTAAACCTATTTGCCACTTTGCTTTTAGGCAACCATATGGCGTGTGTAAAATTCTGTAGGACTAGTTAATACTAGTCCGAGAAGTTGCGCGAATGTAAACGCGGATATCAGAAGGCAATGGGAGTCGGACATAGCGGATTGTATTCTATGGGCTACAATAGGAAGCGGACGGATGAAGCGAGGCGAGAGCGTACACGCGAGCGCAGGAACTTACAAGGAGGTTGTGTGTCGAGCCGGTTGTAAGATTAAAACAAGAAGGAGTAATGTACAATCGGTCAACAATTAAATTGTACATGAAAGATAAGAGTTATCTTTTGGGAGCTACAGAGCTCCCCCCTAGAAGGCTGAACATAGAAGGCCTTCGAAATCGGAAAGGTATGTTGAAACGAGGTTCGTAAGGCAAAATCGTGCCGAGTAACAATGAGCGTGCGTTCGTGTAAATGGGGGTTCGTCGGAAGTCGGAGTCCGTTGTGCCGTTTATGATTTGTTATTTATTGATTGCAGGGCAGGGTGCATTTCGGCGAGCCGTTGGAGCGGTCTTGTCGGACTACAAAAATCTGGCTAGCCTAGAGAAAGTCCGAAAAGGCC
>CALYDF020004730.1:0-15589 GCA_944474145.2 Dicrocoelium dendriticum | reverse complement strand
TTCTCGATATGTATATCAGGTAGGTAATACTAAATTACCCACCAGTTTCTACCAGCTTGATCTTTACTAAGTGTTTCGCGTCGCGCAGAGTTATCTCAGGCTTGTTGATCTAAGTACTCAGTCATGTTTTGGTTAACATATCAGTGTCACAAAGCATTGAAACCTGACGAATACTGAGAGAATCTTATGATTTGGTATACAAGCAGGTGAGGGCCTAAGAAACGGAGGTGCAACAGTCACACAGCGAAATAACTTCTCGGAATAGGAGTTGTCAGATTATTGTAAATCTGAGGATAGACTTGGTTGAATTATCATAGTGCCTAATGATTATTATAAACTCGTACGCATCCGGTAGCCCCTCGTTCCAGACACTTACAGCGGCCTTCCGATAGAGCTTGGCCTGATATTCACCGGATACCATATTCTGAATGTCCATCCCGTTTGGTTTATTCTGTGCACAAGGCGAGCAGTTACAAAATAATAATGATCATCACTTTATATTCCTACTTTGATATTTTCAACTTTTACAACCGTTGGTTAGCATACAATTCGATAAATGGAACAATGGAATATTATAGGTAGAAAGCGGATGATTAACAAGTTTCGTGCGATGGACAAAAAGTAAACCGCAAAATGACGAACGGAAAACAAAGAGATAAAATGCAAGTCATTTTTGTGGGCTAACCACAGTGTTGACACAGACACACGCAGAAAGGATCAAACTCAGTTGTGTAAGTAATTCCGGTTGTGCATTTTTCATTGCATTATCTCCTCTGTCGAGACACACAGGCACTATACCGTAGTTTCGGTGGGTTAGGGAAACGTCAGGACATTTTTTACATAGAGTAAGGGGGGCGGAAACAAGGTAATTTAGGAGGGAAATCCATGACTGACATACAGGAAGTTCCGTCGATATTCTAGCCGATTGTCCGGGCAAAACTAACTTCATACCAATTGTGTTCCCGAGCTTCCGGATTCTCTTAATCATGAAGCGGAAACACATGGCCAAAAGTCGTGGTGCTACCTTTGCGGTGCTGCGTATGTGGAAATTGTCTTTAAGCAATCGTTGATAATAAATCCTTCATCGAGTAACTACAAAGGAAGCGGTCCAAGACTAATGAAAGTGGTGCTACACTCCGAGGGAATGGCACATGTTCTATCTGGTAACTGGTCAAAGTTTGTGCCAGGTTGCCAACCGAGATTCGGCTAAAGGCAGCAGACACACGGTTACGAGTAGTCAGCAATTTGACGGAACTAACAATTTCAATTTCAAGCGTTGCTCGCGGATCTCAATGACATAGTGCTTATGACGTCAAGTCTGAGCCACTAAGCTCTGAGTTCCAGCCCAACTCAGGCTATCTCCAACTGATCAATCCCAACAGGACGAAACCGCGATCTTGGGGTGCCGGTGTTGGGATGAGCAACACTATACTTTTCATTTTACTTACGGTCTTTTTAATCGGAATGACCGAGGTCCACCTCAAGTGAACCGAGGTCTCAATATAGGTTGCTTGCAGCAACCCAACCGCCAGCGGATTCTCCAAATTCAACTTTAAATTTCAATAGTTCCTTTATCTCCACAGCCCCGCGGAGAGATACTGTAGCACCAGCGACACAGGACAGGACAGTGCGAAGCATAAGCGAACATTCTGAACTGATACACTGTAATACCATTCAGCCTGACTAAAATTCATTGATTGAAGGCGAACCAAAGATTACTAGGAGGCTGGCCAACTAACGGTCGGGTTTAGACCAAACACCATTTTGGATTCTATCGACACCCTCCTAACATCCAAAGTACTACAGTGTTTGTGCACTGAAGCCCAAGGCTTTCTTATTAGGTGGGGCAAACATATTTATTTATAGAACGCCACACCGCACAATGTCGAAATTCAACAAGGTTACAGAGACTTGGTTAAGTCTTGAGCTAACCGATTTTGAAATTTAATGTTTTACATGTTCGTACCATAATAAACAAACTCGATAGTATCACTAGGTACATGGGACATAAATTTCCGGAAGTGTAAGCCACCGATCATACATCCATGAGGTAAAATAATGATGATTACAGAGCATTGCCGTTTGTTCAATGCGGAGTTTGTGACCACACGCAGATCATGATGTATACTTAATGCTACAACCAAAAACTTGTTTACAAAGCTAATTCAGAGCGCAACACAGTGGTGGTCGAGTGTGAATTGGAGACATACAAGAAGTCTATTTCGGCAAGTGGTAGCTGTCCAACAATTGGCCTTGTAAATAAAGCTTAGTTTGCTTACATATATGATGACATTTACTTCAGACATGCATAATTAGCATAATCGAAAGCTTGAAATGGATTTTACCACCGCAACGAGACTGGATCTCGGCGTGGTGGTACGATGGTTTGCGGACCCTTGTGATCCATTGAGCTAGATACGAGGAGCATTCTAAATACATTCAGAGCTACTCATACAAGACGTGGCAATAAGCAGGGAACAAACAAACTCAGTCTCAAAAGTTATCCTCTTTGGATTTTAGGAAGAGATTAATGGGAGTCTTCTTTCAACATCTACCCATAGAAGAGGACAGGTCTGCGGTTATAAGCGCTCAGCTCGATTGGCATAGAGCGCAAACACCGCACATTATCGCTGACGATGGAAGAGCACCACAAAGAGCTCAATAATTTGCTACCACCCGCCTCAAGCCAAGCAGCAACTGGTCAAATTGTTGCAAACTCGTTAACTCCCACATGCAGCTGGCCGCACTCACAGGAGTGTAACATAGTACGACCGTAAAATACGTGTGCGCTGTTCTAAATCCTCAGAGGATGTGTGTGACTTGCTTCAAGCTGTTCTCAATAAGTCTCTGGAATCACACCTCGAGCTGGACTTGCACCCCACTACGTTGTTCTTCAGGCTATTGAGCTAAATGCGCCGGGTGGTGTTTCAATTCAACATCCATGTACCTCATTGTCTCTTGAGTCAGACTCTATACCTTTTCGGAAGCAAGCCAATCCTTAACGGAATCAAGCTCCTCCTTAAGAATATTCAACCCAATTTCTAACCACATCAAGCTGAATCCATCGTCTTGACCAATTGCAAATCAGTACAAGTGTACTCAGAACGTCTGCATCGGTTGGTGCAGCGCTCAGCCAACAAACCACGTGAGGCACAGTGAACGCGAAAACAACACGTGAGCTCATTCACTGTAGGATGGGTGCGGACTAGCACGCGGCATCTATGGGCGGTTGAGGAAGTACTGTAACTTCCACCCACTCAATTACGCGGCATCAAGACACACAACGCAGAAGTGGGCGGCCATCCGCGTGCTCACTGTTACGCGCAGACAACCAGACATGAAATCAACTTTACTACGAGACAGTATCGATTGCACTGGGTAGGGTGAAACACCGTTTGACTGAAGAGACTAACCTAGGGAGTGACCGAAAATTAAGTTGGTTGAGACAACCGACAGTGACATTGCGGTATGTTGTTCTAGCTCGGGTTTCAGTCGGAAGTAGGCAATAAGAAAATGATGTTATCATTAGATCGCCAATGTCCACTATGTTGTACATAGTACTGGCAAACTCCAGTAAATGGCCAAAAGTTGTTGGTATCAAGTGGATGGCACATTTTGAACACAAAAGTGGATAAGAAAAGCTAGTTTGTGAGGAATCGGAAATCGCCCACCATAGAGTAGCACATCACCATTCCTTGACTGCTCAGTTTGCAAGAATGATTAGCTTCCGAACCGATATATCGTCAACCGACTGACACAGATGGGACACAGTACTACAATTGCTGTATTTGGCCGCATAGTGTAACTCACGTGTGGACGGATACACACCATCCATTCACATACTTCGCCAAAGTTCGGTTTGCGTCAGTGGGACACTACAATTGCATATGTGACCGGCCTCAGGGAATTCAAGTCAGCATTGATTTGTCCCTATGCCGTCACAGTCTCTCGCACCGCCGAGAAATAAACTGTTTTTTTTTATAACAGTTAGTTCCCTCCAATAGTTTGGATAACATAATGAGAAGACGATCACTGATAAATGCACGCATTTTATATTGTCTCATCAGTACCAATACAATAACTAGTAATTATCTTATACAGTCCCAAGGGTGTTCCCAATCAGTGAAATGCCGTGAGATGAACGGCGGCAATCGTCCTAGGACCGGGGGATCCGTAGGTCAAAAACGGACTGTTTCTGCACTCACAGGGCAGGTCTTAGCTGGCTTGTCGTCACGGCTTACGCGAACCGTAATAAGCGTGGATTCGGTTTTCACCAGGATACGCTTGTGGCCCATCAGTATGGAACTGGTAAAACATAGATATTTACCAGACCATTTTGGTTTACGTAGACTAACCGCAAAACGAGCCTGGTATATCTTCGGATGCAACCACTGAATTGTGTGAAGCAACGTAGTTATGAAGCGGCTTACATTGTTACAGAATTGAACAGCCCCTGAGAAGACAGTCTCGCGCGACCGTGAGAGAAATCCTAGCTCTCTTATGAATAGTCGCTCCCATAAACCAGACACCAGCGCACCTCCTTCTGGTGTACACATGCAGGAGTTAAAAAACTTGAAACGAAATGTAGGCTTTGAACGCCAGTGAAAAAGGTTACAGACACTTGTGTTTATAAATTGGTAATGGGTCATGTAAGATGGTGCAGCAAAATGACTGCGAGCTCAACCCTAGATTTGAACTCTGCCAGCGTGGAAGTACATATGACAGATTCCAGTAGGGCATTCCACGTTCTGCAAACTCGTACGGAAAAGCAATTCGGACGGTATTCTAAACGAGTTTGCTACTGTGCCAACTTGATATAGGGGCCTCTCAAATTGCGCTTAGTGAATGAGCTCTAGCAAATGGCGGCACCTGTGGTTGGGAGCTCTCAAAATATGGTAAGCCAAAATGAGATTTCCGCACAATCGCCGATATTGTCCGCTGAAGACCCCAAGCACTCGAATCCTTCGTGCATACGGCAAATTATACAGACCCTTGACGTCTCTGGTTGCATGGCGTTGAGATATCTCCACCACGGTGATATCTCTCCTCATCCATGGTTGCAGAAACTGTACTACGTATTCCACAGGTGGTGGTATGTATGAGCCGAGAAATTGTGGAAAAATCGAAGGGTCGATTCGTCCGAGTGCATGGTTCGGGAGGCTCACGTGTTGGACGCCCCTCCTTTAGGCCGCCTCAGTCTGATTCGAACATCCAAGGTCAACCTGGATAAAACTCCCACATCCTTCTTCCCAGAAGACGTTTGCAGCTTTGGTTGCCGATTTTGTGAGAATGAACCAACTTGTGCCTCAGACGCAGCACTATACATTTTTCCAAACTGAATCGAAGTAGATTCTGGACAACGCAGTTTAGCGGTTAAACACTGAAAGCAATACTTGTGGTGAAATGCAGTTCTGAAGAAAAGGGTGTCGTGTATCCTTGCGAACAACTTCCCGACATGCTAATGCAGCGCCCAGACCTATGCTCATGAAATCATGGATTACAACATGGCGAAATCATGCCGACCGTTGGCTATTGCCACGATAGTAATAAACTTGCTTTTTTCGCAAACAAGCGCCATAATGTTCTGGGATCCCACTATTAATCCACGAACTTCTTAAGTGAGTAAACGACGAAAATTTTGGTTGTACTTTATTCTAACCACACCTTTTACTGTTCCAAAGCAGCTATGTTTGTAGGTATATTTCGTCGTGCCTTCACTTGTATGCCTCCTTCTAGCGGGAATATTCCATTTATTTATTTAAAACTTCAGTAGCGTAGCCATTGTACTGACTAATAACGCAAGTGCTTTTTATAATTGCATTGAAGCGAGAAATGTAGATATGTATCTTTTCAATATATTGTACGATCAACATATGCAGAAACAAACGGGGGTAGGTTAAATGTCTCGGTTTGCCGTGCAAGAAATCTGGAAGCGTCTCGGTTTGGCTCATCAATAATCTGGCCACCTTACTTGCACCGAACCTAACAGGTGCGTCACCACCGCTGAATCTCACAGTAGAGCATTAGACGTCGCCGTGAAATGCGCCTCAGGTGTTCCAGCAGCGTTGTGTGCAGTTCGCTCGCGGTATCTCACATACACACATATTCACAGTTATTGTGAATACATTTGTGAACACCGTTAGTCATCTTATCTACGAAAAGTGTGTATTTCAGATACACCATTGTTGAACAGATCCCGAGTTTTATTCCTTGGTTAGTGCCGTCGGAAAGGAAAAGGTAGTTCCTTCTACCTATAATATTCTTATCGTCCCAATCCATTCCGCTGTATATCTTCAATGTGATTTCAGCATATTGTGAAACGTGGCTTTCACTACCGGTTTCGGGTGTCCACTATCCAGGAATTATCTTACTGTCTATTTCCTTCTCTGTGCACATGGCCTTATCTGTGAAACACAGAGATCGGAATTGTAGTACTGTGTCCCATCTGTGTCAGTCGGTTGACGATATATCGGTTCGGAAGCTAATCATTCTTGCAAACTGAGCAGTCAAGGAATGGTGATGTGCTACTCTATGGTGGGCGATTTCCGATTCCTCACAAACTAGCTTTTCTTATCCACTTTTGTGTTCAAAATGTGCCATCCACTTGATACCAACAACTTTTGGCCATTTACTGGAGTTTGCCAGTACTATGTACAACATAGTGGACATTGGCGATCTAATGATAACATCATTTTCTTATTGCCTACTTCCGACTGAAACCCGAGCTAGAACAACATACCGCAATGTCACTGTCGGTTGTCTCAACCAACTTAATTTTCGGTCACTCCCTAGGTTAGTCTCTTCAGTCAAACGGTGTTTCACCCTACCCAGTGCAATCGATACTGTCTCGTAGTAGAGTTGATTTCATGTCTGGTTGTCTGCGCGTAACAGTGAGCACGCGGATGGCCGCCCACTTCTGCGTTGTGTGTCTTGATGCCGCGTAAGTGAGTGGGTGGAAGTTACAGTACTTCCTCAACCGCCCATAGATGCCGCGTGCTAGTCCGCACCCATCCTACAGTGAATGAGCTCACGTGTTGTTTTCGCGTTCACTGTGCCTCACGTGGTTTGTTGGCTGAGCGCTGCACCAACCGATGCAGACGTTCTGAGTACACTTGTACTGATTTGCAATTGGTCAAGACGATGGATTCAGCTTGATGTGGTTAGAAATTGGGTTGAATATTCTTAAGGAGGAGCTTGATTCCGTTAAGGACTGGCTTGCTTCCGAAAAGGTATAGAATCAAAGGCTAGTAGAGAAGCCCGTGGAATAAAAGCGCTGTCGGAATGGACAGCCAGACAATACCATCTGCCCACTCGATTGCGTCGAAAATACTCTTTCCTCTCTCCTCTCTTCATCCCCGTCTATTCTGCAAGATGCTGCCGCTGGCCTCGCAACTGTTACTATCATACATGAAGCCTAGGGTTTCATTGCACATTGGTTCTTTTAGCGTCTGCACTCTAGGTTAGATCGGCCGGCAGGCAGCACCTATTTTCAATCTTCACCCACTTGGTATTGATGTATGCTGTGTCCCGAAACACGCATCGTGACAAATCATCGACTCCCTGGTTCTGGATCTGATGACGAAGGCTGCACTCATCAATCATCTGTTGGTAGAGGTTAAATGACTCAAGGTATTTAAGGTGTTGGTAATGTCCTCAGAAAAAATGCTGAAGACAATCTGTTCGACTGGATGCCAGTGAACATCTGCAGGTGTGTGCTTAGATTTCGAACACCTATTTGAGATAATAGGCAGCGTCTGATGACAAATGCCTTCTTATCGTCTCAGTTTATACCCCTAATGAATGGACTTCAAAGGGTATCAGAAGGGATTTTGTCGGCAGTTCTCGTCTTTTTGTAGGATGTCGAAAATATTGATATCATATTTGTTACTGATGAAACCAAATCCAAGAGGGTCGTGTTTGGACTCTGAACAACTCCTGGGAAGCCGCTTCCAAGTCAATGCTTACAAATGCACAACGGTCGTCTGTTTCTGCAACTCTCATCCGACTAAAATTTCTACTTTAATAGCACTGCTTTTTACCACAAAGATTCACACCGCGTCACCTGACGCCCATCAAATTTCTCAATGATCTGGACCCCAATTGACAATATTGCCATCAGCTGCAGATGACAGGCATCAGTCTAAGACTGTCGGTCAATTTGGAGCACGTGTATGAATTTCGACCATGACTTAGTGCTCGCAATCTTGGCACTCACTCAACCCGCTCTAAAGAAGCGCCTAGCTTCTAACTTTCTTACCCACAACTTGAACTCGAAATCTCCCGTCTAGCACTACCATGATGAACTGCCCCACCAATTTTCAGTGAGGAATGCGGTTGGTGAGCTGAACACTAACTGGGCTTGTCTCAAATGTGCCATGCTTTCAACGCATGCTGCGCATTCAACTCGTGATGTCATAACTAAAAAAAACTCTAAGGCACCGAGCAGCTTGTTTGAAGCAGGGAAACAGGTTCCGATGTCACTGAGTTTCACCGTGTACGTAACTCCTAAATCGACATCTGACAAGGTATCTGAGAATTGAACAGGAACAGTGCTGGATGGCAAGGACCCTTGAGGTGGAGTGAGACAGTGCCCATGGAAACTCGAATGCTATTCCAACTCATCCGAAAGAAGTGTTCGACAAAGCCATCAGTTTGCGAGACAGGGGCTGAGAAAGCTGGACAACTGATCCATTCTCAGTTTCGTCGTCTAACGTGTCGGGCGGAACATTTTGAGGTGCTGTCCACCAAACCTGCTGCAACAATGTTAACACTTGCAGCATCTGTACCGACATTGAAAGAAGATGTCACACCTCTCATTTGGAAGAGATTCGAGTTGACTTTTCTTGTTGAAAGGAAATAAAGTTCCTTGACCCGACGATCATCGTCCATTCATGATGAAATATGTTTATGACTTATATACTGGATTGCCTTCTCTGTTTCACACCGTTTGTGATAACGAAGAGCAGCATACAGGCTGTCAAATGTCAACTGTAGTTCTCGTGTCCAAGAGAGATCAGCGTACTATGTAAGAAAAACACCGAGTTATTAGCCTTATTTCCTTTGTCGTGCAATCCTGTGCTCTGTGTTTAATTGGACGTATCCCTTCAAATTCTTGTGCCACGTCTTCGGAAGTACGCTCAATCGATTCGGATCACTGAGCTCTATCCAACGGCGTCTATATTTTTGAAGTAAGTCCAACGACACGCTACTACACCACAAACTAAGTCTTCGGAAGTCTATTCACCAAGGCCAACTTGAGTAACTTTGCTTATTTGAGTTTCATCAGTACCTTGGGATACCATTCGACAGACCTTTTTTAAGACTGTCAGACAATATATAACTTAGTACTGTGCACCAGTTTATACCATAGATACAAGCATTTTTGTCATCTCACCTTACCACCATATTTTTACGTGCATTTCACTGCACAAAGCCTGTGTGATTTTGCATACCCGTGCGCCTAGTGACGCACCACCACCAAACCCGCTGACCGGAGCAGACAACAGGCAGCCCAAACGACGTGATCAGCGCAATCTAAAAGTGCATACCGACCATTGATCCATGGGCCGGAGAAGTTTGTCAACCGGGAATTCAGTGAGCAACAAAGCTAAGGTCAACCGGGGCTCAGACAAGCAGGGAACTGAAATCCGCTCGAAAATCACGTGTTCGTTCTGTGCCAATTCATATGACGCGACAAATGTGAACATTACACTTAACGATGCTAACAGCGTATCGACAGATAGCTTGTGGTTTTGTGACATATGTTCAAATAGTCCGATAATTAAGAGTGTTCAAAAACTAACGATAACGTGTGAAGCATTGACTATTACGTCTGCAGACCAAAAGGAACTGATCGCAGCATTGGGAGGGAAAATTTCAGAACTCGAGTTGCAGATTAGTGCATTACGTAGCCCGAATCCCCGACCTGTTAAAAGGCAAAAGCTCTCTAGCAAAAGTGCTACCCAGTCCAGCGAAAGGCAAACACCGTTAGTGAAAAACAGCAGTGAAAACAGGCCGCTTGAACGGTACCCCAAGTCTCACGTAATGCGCCAAAGCATGCAGAGTTACGCACAAATTGCATGCTCACCTCCGTCAGTAGCTGGTCAACAACAATTGACCCCTACAGATAGCGCAACCAGCGGCGTTGCACGTAAAAATTCTTGCTGTAGCCTTGGCGTATTGTCCACGGAAGACAAGCCAGACACCCCCACTCGACAAACCTACGCTCACAAGGAACTGCAGAACAAACAATTACTACGCAACCAAAAGGCGATGACAGTAATATGTTCAAACGTCCCAGAACCCACTAGCGAATCGCTAAAAGGTAGACAAGCCGAGGAGCAAAACCGGTGGGCTGAAATAACCAGCGCACTCGGACTGAAAGTTCTCCCAACTGGTCTTACACGCCTTTCACGAAATCCATCATCTCCACACTTAGGGGAACCTCGGTTACTGCGAGTAACGTTTGGCAACACGCGTGACCTGGAAGATGTTCTCTTAGCAAGCCACATGCTAGTGAACTCTTCTGTCAGTGCCCGCATTTTTCCTGACAGGCCATGGGCAGAAAGACAGAAGCATAAATCCAACCCTAGTTCGTCACGTCAAAATGAGATGAAGAAAGTGGTATTGGTTCATGGTGTGCCAGAATTGAAGCATGACGATAGCAGTGAACGACAGAAGCACGACATCGAAGAATGGCGGTACATCGCAGAACCATACGACATGAAGAATGTCGTGGCTTTTGACGTCACCCGTCTAACTGCTTCCACAAACTACCAAGGTAGCGGGCCACGAATTTTGAAAGTTACCTTGGCTGCGCCTGAAATGGTATCAGTGGCAATCCAAGCATGGCATGACAAAAGGAAACTTGGGCCACCAGAAGTACGGTTAAGACCATTTCTTCAATTAGCACAGACCTCAGATACAGATGAGCCAGCCTCAATTGTACCCATCTCAAACCAGCCAACTGTGCAAACAACCGTTTCAAAAAACTTCAGCAGACCGGCACTATTTGTGCCGGTCACTCACAGCGAACCGAGCTCCTGATGCGTCAACAAATAAAATGCTGCTACACCAACACTCAGGGGTTGTACTCTAAGCTCTCGGAGCTGCGCCACCGACATGAAACGACAACTTGGGACCTCATAGCAGTCACTGAAACTTGGCTCTCAAACGACATACTTGATCCGGAGATTGAACTCAGTGAGATGTCAGTCATACGAAATGATCGTCCATCTCGCGGGGGCGGTGTTGCTCCCTACTATCGAGATTATCTGAAATGTGAGGCACTTACCGAAAATTCCCTCGTTATTCCCGACGCACTATTTTGCCGACTGCACCTAGCAGGTCGAGATGTTGTTTCACAGAAGAAGAGTGATGCTTGCCTCTTAGCAGTTATTTATAGACCTCCGAACTCATCAGCAGACAGCGATAACATTCTGTTAAACGCCCTCCGCTATGCTGTTTCACAAAAGTACTCTCACTATCTTATAATGGGTGACTTTAATGTTCCTTCAATAGCATCAGTGTCCCCTAATGGGCCATCATTTAAATCGAAACTCCTCGAATTTATGGATATGGCAGTTTTGTATAACCATGTGCATCGACCAACCAGACATCGCGGTTCAAACAAGCCATCACTCCTGGACTTAATCCTGACTAATGAAGAGTTGATGGTTGAGTCAGTAGCATACGATCCTCCACTGGGCCGTAGCGACCATTCAGTCCTAACATTTGGTTACGTATGTTATGCCAGTATTGTTGCTACAGAAAGTGAGACTCAACGAACTATTACGGACTATTATAAGCTGCGCAGCTTAGCAGCAACCGTTGACTGGGACCTACAGACGCACAGCTCAGCGAATGACGCGTGGAATGAATTGAAAGACAAAATTAACTGGGTCATACAATCAGCATCGAAGGTTGTACCATTACGAGCATCGCGCCGGACCAATACGTGGATCCGGAGCAGAACACGTAAATGGATCAACAGAAGAGATGAAATCTAGAGGCAACATTTGCTAAGCCCATGTGATATCACATGGCAGGATTACAAAGTCATAAGAAACTACTGCACGTCACTCATTAGAGTCGATAAGTACGAATGGCAGGAGAATATGGTGCTGAAATTTACGAGTAACACCAAACTGCTATACAGCTTTGTGAATGGCAAAAGAAAGGTTAAGCCCGGAATACCACCACTCAGGACAGCCAATGGCCTAACAACTACTGCTGTGGATGCCGCGAATGCTCTACTCTTGCAGTTTGGCTCGGTAGCTACAAATGTCATGGGACCTTCGCCCTATCAACTCCCAACAAATGTCGTTGGCTTATCCAGCGTCACGTTTACTCCAGCAGCTGTTGCAAGCAAACTACAGTCTCTCCGGGAGTACAGTGCCCCTGGAATCGACATGATCTGCCCAAAAGTACTAAAAACCCTTGCCCCCACCATAGCAACACCACTTGCAACCTTTTTTCAGTGTCTGCTTAACTCCCATACACTCCCATCTGAGTGGAAAAATGGAATTATCACTCCGATATATAAAGGTGGTAAGCGTTCGGATCCTGCTAACTACCGACCTATTACTCTCCTTCCTGTTTTGTCAAAAGTTATGGAATCGGTAATCGCAGATGAACTGACGCGATACTTTGAAAGTCAACTGATAATTTCTAATGCCCAACATGGGTTCCGACGCAGACGATCTTGTCTCACCAATTTGCTGATTACTCGGGACTTATGGACCAGGGCGGCTGATGAAGGAGTCCCCATAGATGTGATATACCTGGATTTTTCTAAAGCATTCGACAGGGTCAATCACTTCTTTCTCCTCCAAAAGCTTGCTGCCTACGGTATCAACGGTTCCCTGCTCACTTGGTTGGAAGACTACTTACACGACAGAGCAATCAAGGTAAGAGTAGCTGACACCTATTCCGAAAGCCTTTACGTCTCCAGTGGTGTTCCACAAGGATCCGTCCTCGGCCCGCTACTATTTTTAGTCTACATCAATGACCTTCCAGCAGACATTCTATCTCCAATGCAAATATTTGCAGACGACGCTAAAATATGGAGAGCTATTCGCTCAGCATCCGACCATGTCTACCTCCAGGAAGATCTGACCCGGATTAACGAATGGGCAGAAAAGAACCAGCTCCCACTGAACGCTGCAAAGTGCCACCTGCTGACGGTGCACAACAGCTTCGTTAACACATACCTTTTGGGGCAACATGTCATGCAACACGTGACTAGTGAACGCGACCTAGGTATAATCGTGCAAGAGAGTCTTGGAAATTCGCTCCAGTGTTCGAAAGCAGCAAGTGTAGCGAACTTGAACTTGAGACTTTTGAGGCGAGCTCTCGGCACTTTTGAGCGACAGCTAGTACCATTGTTGATTAACTCCTACATTCGTCCTCATGTTGAATATGCAATTCAGGCCTGGTGTCCATGGTTAAAACGAGACATCCGCCTCTTGGAACAGCCCCAAAGAAGAGCCACAAAAGCAACGCGTGGACTATCCGGTATAAGTTACGAAATGCGTCTTCGTGTACTCGGGGTGTTCTCATTAGAATACCGACGGCTTCGCGGTGATCTTACTCTCACATACCGGATACTAACCGAAAGCGAGCATCCATGTACATCGCTGTTGACTCTAGCCCCATACAAACAAAACCGAGGCAACCACCTGAAACTAATGACGCAACACTCTCGTTTGAATTGTAGAAAGTATTTTTTCTCACTTAGAATCTGTTCTCACTGGAATGCATTACCAAACTATGTGGTGAACGCACCAGACATGACGACATTCGAAAGACTCTTAGATTTTCATCTTAGTGATAAACGATACACAACACTTTGTTAAAGTGCAATGATTTAACCACTGATACTTTACGTTCCACGTTGGAACATTTTGATTTTAATTTTCTTTTGCATATCCATCCTGTGGGTCTTGTAAAGTCATGCTTTTTATCCCATCATACACCATTGAACCATTGAACCATTGAATCATTCTTCGACAACTTACTTATCCGCGTGTGGACCGATTCACTGAAAGCCAGGCTGGCTCCCGCATTGGTCGTAGTTACGCCGACCATATACTTACTCCTCGTCGTAGCAGCGACAGATTTACTGACGATCGACTATGTTGGTTTTATTTTGTTTAAACACTCCTTCGACTTGTTTGAACCTGCCAGCTTGTGGCACAGCCTATCAATGAAAGGCGTCTCAGTTAAGCTACTTTCCAGTCTGAATTCTCACTACCGTGTTTCCTGAGGCTATGTATATACGTGTATACGTGTGTGTATACGTGTGTATACGGTAAACTATTTACTGTGTTCCCAATGAAAAGTGTAGTCTGCTAGTGTTGTCCGATGTCGTCTTTCCTCTTTAAGTATGTGATGTAAATGAGCATAAATGACACAATAATTTTCAACGCAACCGAAGTAGATGTTTTGCAAGGCGGCCGACTGACGAACCTTGCATATATGGATGACATACTTTCCTTAGTTCGAATACTTTAATAAGGCAAATACTGCTGCACAGATTGACGTGTAGCGCTGCACGCTTCGGCATGTGCTTCGCACCTTCAAAGTGAAAAGTACGGCTGCAGGACTAGGCCGGCACACCACCGGTTTTAGCTATTTCTGAACCGCCACTGGAAGTGGTGGATCGGTAAACTTAAGTTGGTAGGTGTCTCACCTCTGGTGGTCACAGCATCAAATAATTTTCTACGTGTTTCTGCGAGGCAGTTGTGGCTTTTCAGAGACTTAAGCGTATATGGGGAAGGCAGGACTTCAGCCTCTCAGTGAAAAGAAGGGTGTATAAGGTTGTGGTACTGCCAGAAACGCCGTATGGGTCAATGACTTGGCCAGTTCGCGAGGAATACTATAAAAGCTTGACTGTATTTAACCATCGGTGCTTGCAGATTGTTTCCCACTTCTGGTGGGACCAACGAATTAACAATACTAGGGTCCGCCAGTTGATTTTCCACAAGAAGTGTTCTGGTGTCTCACTCGAGTGTTTACTGAATTGTAAGCACGAACACTGGCTAGGCCATGTCCTCCGTATGCCTCTTGACCGGCTTCCTCGGCGTTTATTCTATGCCGTGGCTGCATCATGTTGGGAGAAACTGCGAGGTGGTCAGTCAATGAGGTGGCATAGAGGCAAGAAGGAATTAGTAGAGAGACTTGGTTAGGCTGGCGAGTTTTGGCTTGGTGGATGGGGTCCAAGGGATGGTCCACACAGATGGTTGAAGACCGTATCAGACATGAGGTAACCACGCAGTCAACGGAGTTCCTACATCCGGTTTCTTGCATCTGGCTGTTAACTTCATTGCATTCTGATCAGTTCAACCCACCTTTTATTTGAGTAAAATTTCCCTAAATTTTCTTTGCTTTTATCCTCATTATCTTGCCGTTGTTATTTATTGTTTTTCTTAAAATGTGACTTGTGGTTGTGCCCGGATCATAGTTGTACAACTAAGCTGAATTTGACATTGTAGGTTTTGTAGTGGTGGTCCTAGATTTTGTGACTTTGATGATTTTGTGGTTAACACGCTTGTCAAATATGTGCAAGTCATTTGTGTTTGGCTACAAA
>CALYDF020004729.1:0-15583 GCA_944474145.2 Dicrocoelium dendriticum | reverse complement strand
TATGTCCTATTGCGTGGCCGCAGGAGTGGATGTTGCTTTGCCGACCAACTGGATGGACGTCGTTGGAGCCGATGTAGAAAGCACAGCTGGATTGTTCTCCTCCGATTCAGTGTCATTAAAATACCACGTATGTTTAGTCATAGACTGCATGGATACGTTGGAAGTTGAGCAGATATCGTCGTCCTGCTCAAGTTCCATGTGAGCGACTGGAAAGCGCTCAGCGGTAAAGGATCGCGTTTGCCGTCTCGGTCGATAATCAATACACAGTCCTTTAGATGTAATACCATGAAAGAACTTTCATACAATTGCTGGAGTGGTCTACGGAGACCATCAATGCGGAAAAGATCAACGCGCAAGGCTGATGAAATTGAGGTACGTATAGTTTATGCAGGTGCTTCTAGCGACAGTTTATTCGCTCGTCAGCCGCATGATATAAGTTAGCTAGAGGTGAGAAACACTTTAGCTATTGTGCCGCAATACCTAAAATAAAATTAAGCAAAATGCAAACAGAGCAAGCAATCTGAGCTACCGGTAACGAATGGCCATCCTCCCAGTGAGTTACCAAATGGCGATTATGTAACAAATAGAAATGCTATGCCAATTTATGCAATGTTAAATAGTGAGATCGTAGTTAGAGTATAGTCTAATAGGGATGGGGTGGGACAAGGACACTCACAGCACGAACGCCACTGCTGTTGGATGCGAGGCATATCAGCAGGTGTATCCAACCAAACGTGTTCATCGTCTTTCCTACCCCAACCAGGGAGAAAGACGCTCCAACCAAAGCCAGCCTTGATGTGAGTGCCTTCATTTCTCCCGACCAAGTCAACGCTATTCCGCCCTCTTTCCTCTTCCATCCACTCCCCGTCCCGCAACCAGAGCACATCGCGGGAGTCGGGGCTGATAATCTTAACACGTTGCCGAGCCATCGCAGGCTGGTGCTCAAAATATCAACGCTGGGTAATTCACTTGCTTTTCCTGTGCCTTAAACAACGCGGAGTACACGCTTAACGCTTACTCGGTGTTTCCACTAGATGTGTGCGAAATTGCGAGGGAACCGGTGGTCGAAAGTAACCAACCTTTTCATGTCCGTTGAGCAGAGGGGCCAGTTTTCAAAACCGTAGAGTAGGGCCATACCTACCGCTGCATTGTAAATTCTACGCTTCAAGGCAAGCTTGACATGCAACAGCGCCATAAGTGGCGAAGTTTAGTAAAAGCACTTGGGGCTTCTGATATACTTTCGTGATATTAACTTCAATCCTACCAGCGCTGATACAAAGTCCCAAGTGGTTAAACTTTTGAACGACTTCTAGCTTATCCCCCAAATATTCAGCGTCGGAAGCGGTGCAGACCAATCTTCGTGGAAGGCTTTGCACTTCGAGGGCGCAAAGCAAAGTCTTAAGTGCGGTGCTGTTAGGCCTTAGCAGTCCATTGCTGCTTGACACGTTTGCTAGCTGTCACTGATTAGGGCAATATCATCAGCCTACTAAAATCTAGAAGACGTTCACCTGGGAGCACGATCCATACATTCTAAGTCGTGTCCTGTAAACGCGATTCCCATTCCTCCGTAACGAGCGCAGTTGAAGAGGGAAGGTGACAGCGGGCATTATTGTCGCACACCGTTGGAATTAGTAATAGTCGCCGACTGCTTGCAGTAAGCCCACACTCTGCATGAGCTGTGCGCATATGATGCACGGAGAGTATTACATAATTTTCAGGTACACTTTTCTGCGTAGACATTTCCGATGTGCAAGTCTATCCACTGAATCGAATGCACCTTTGATATCGATGAACACGACAACGGTGGGCCGCCAATACATGTGACGGTGCTGCAACATCTGACGCACAGTGAACATGTGGTCAATGCAGCTAGGACCTGGACGATACCCGGCTGACATTTCAGGAATATGGCTTTCAAGAGTGCCAGTCATTATGTGAAGCATGACAGAGGCAAGCAACATGAAGGCGATGAAAATCAGACAGAGTAAACTACGGTTGCCTCATTTCGAGTGTTAGCATCGCATGAAAATTGGGATATTGGCGAAGCGGCTCTGCTTGGTTAGGACAGCTTCTTGCTTCCAACATTTCAAAAGTACTCCGTAAAATTCGTCCACAAAAGCAGATATTCTGAAGTATAATAGAACCGGAAATGGTTCAGCTGGTTCTGCTGACTGATTGCCTATTTGTTTTCTGAGTACGCCGGTCGATCCAAGGGGAACGCCTTTGGAGCGCGGCTACCAGCTGCCGGCGAAAAACCTTACAATTCCGGCCGATTATATTCCCTTTCTGCTTGCTCTGCCCAAAGCTTCAAATGTCTGGTTATGTTGTGGATTGGCTGTTCACTTTTGTTACGTAAAATTTCACTAACCTTAGTTCTCCTGCTTTCTGATACCTTTATCAGCAGCAATAACCTACCATAAGTATCAACAGCAGGGGCTATTTCCTTCTCTTGAGCCCGTTCATCTGGCTAGCTTTTATAACGTAACATTCCATTCTCAAATTGTTCCTCTGACATTTTATGTGCAAACGAGCCACCCTAACAATTATTTTTCCTAGTACTGCTTGTTCTACTTCCCAAACTTCGCTTTGGCTACGGCCTGTCTCGTTACAGGATAACTCACCTCCACTTAACTGAATGCTTGGTAGTTCGTTTTTACTTACTCGCTCAATAAAGAGTTGCTTCTGTATTGCTGTTAATTCGGCTCTTCTACTCAAAGCGTTCTGATCTATCTGGTTTCATTTGATATCGTTGAATCTCACTTTCATTTGGTTCATTCTAAGCTATGTATGCGCCATCAATTAAACAAATGCTGGCTTGATAGTATTGCTACCTCTTCAACCCAATATTCGCTACAAATAAGGCGCATTTGACTTCCCTTGTACCCTCATCAACCTAATTGACTGGTTGGCAGCCCTTGACTCTTTATTCTCCTAATTAAGAGCGGTATCTGTTACGTAGGTAATCCAGCTCCTGCACACACTGTTCCATGTGTTCACCCTTCGTTTGTTTGACACCGTATCATTTTACCGTCGAGTTGTGCATCTAAACATGCTATGCGCCGATATCCTGCTTACACCACAAATTTTAGTTTATAATATTGATTATTCTACAACCCAAGCCCCGCTTCTGCAACGAATTGATTTCCCTCACTATTGTTCTGCTCCATTTATCGGTAAGCTTGGCGGTCTATGTTTCCTTAGACTCTCAATAAAGAGAGAGTTCTGCTATGTTGTGAATCCGGCTCTATTCCTCTTCGCTCGTTCTGTCCCTCTGACTTACTGCTGACGCCGTCCACGTACGCCTTAGTGCGGTTCACCTAACCTATTGAAGCGCAAACCTAGTTTACAATAGATGATTCATAATATTTCTTGTTGTACAACCTAAACCTCGCTTCAGCTACGGTTTTTCTTCCTTCAATAAAACTTTCCTTCGAGTAACGGACAGCTCGGCGGTTCAGGTCTCCTTTCAATCTCAATGAAGCGTGGCACTAATAAAGCGAATATGCGCCACCCTATATTCCAATTTTTCGGTTCATGGAATTGTTTGCTCTACAACCATACCTTCTCTTCTGATACGACAGGTCTTCTTTCATTTAAGCCTCAGCTGCTTAACGGATTGGTTGGTAGTCCGTGCTCGCCTTATTTTGCACTAACGGGCGGCATTGGCTACGTCGTTGTTCCAGATCTTACCTTCCATGTTTGATGGGTCCATATGGCTTGCTTTTTACCCTATAACATTCTACATTCGGCGGTTTTAGCTAAGCTACGGGAAAACAGATCCGCCATCATGTTCCAAAATGGCTGGTCCATAGGTCGGCTTTCAGCTGTTAATGCACCATTTGATCGCCACACTTATTTGAACTGTATTCTTTCTTCTCGTGCCTTATTCCCAATTTACGTTGACGGATTACAGAAAACATGTTCCAGAGCCTATTGCAAATCACAGTATACCACCAATTAGGCCAAGCTACTCGTGGCATAATGAAGAAGCAATTTCTGCGTAATTCCTTTTGCACAGTAAACTTCAATCTGTCTTATGTCTAGATGCCTTAACGTAGGATGTTCACAGTGCTCAGGTCCATGTTTTACTTTTCTAGTCTCCTCTCAACCTGTTCCACTGGTTTGCAGTACACTGCGGTTGGAAACTTTATTGAGGTACGGGGTTGAACCGAAAAACTGCCTCCGTCTGAGATGGGACGAAATAAACTACAAGGATTCACCTGGACCATGGCTTTATACCAAAACCAACCAAGTGCAACTAACTCAACGGCCGGCGTCCAGTGATGATAGCTAGACATGAACTCTTCGCATACCAGTAAGTTCACAAACTAAGAGAAATTGAAATCACGCGGTTCTACCAAGTTAGCTTACCTGCACACCTTTTCGCCCCTGCTCGACTTACCGCAACCTCTTTTGCAGGCCCTGACTGAGTTATCTGATTGGACAACAGTGGGAGCATTTTACTGCGGATAATAGTGAACAAATGGTTGGTAAGAGGCTTTGCCAGATAATCGTGAACTTTGAATTCTATCGACGACAATGTCCAAGGATTTGGTGGGTTTCGCCTGGCCAGCTTTCTCCCTATAAAATGCCACGAAAGTCTTTTTATCAATCCTGCGACGTGGCGCATGTGACTCGCCACTGCATGAAGTCAAGGCGCACTATTACATTCCGGCCTATTGAATAAAGACACTTTCACTATCTTACTGGCCTGCACAAAACAGATCCCTCAGTCTTCGCATACTGTCAACAACTTACCTGTTTACTCTACCCACATTGATGCAGGTGCACCGTCACAACCTGACGTATTTACGTCGCTTGAGCATCTTTTCCGTTTCTGCAAAGTGTACAAGATTTGACTACAGCCAATCGCTGGCATGGTAACATATCTTCTGCGCAACATAATGGCTTTTACATTTTGATCAAGCTCGAGTTAACTTGCCTCAATTAATTAAAGAATAAATAATTAGTTTATGTTTATTTATTACCAATTTTAGCTTTCAGATCACCAGCTAGCGCGAACGTGTCCGAACTGCTTCTGTGGCGAACTAGCTCTTTCTGTTGGCTATAGAAATCGTCTTCTACTAATTCGTCTCTACCATTTGTAGGTGCATGTAGCGATGAAGAGTAGACACCTGTTTGTCCCGTGTGACTTCAAAGCTTTGAACAAGCCAACCAATAAAACCGCACACAACGGGTTACTGCTTAAAATCCAATAAACTAGAACATAATCTGCCCGGGAATTTAGGACAATATCAACACCGTATTGGTCGGTTTTGCAACTTCATCATCAGTGGATATGCGCACAAAGGGTGTTGCTGGTCTTACCTAAAGTGGATGACAAATTGAGTACAGTTTCATTCTGGCAAGCGGGTCTCCGATAAGCAGCAGACATGGCTCGAGAGGGTACCTGCTCTTCGGAAAAGTGCTGTCCACTGACCGCTCTCTAGCTACGTGCAAACATTGACGCACGCCAATCTAAAGGCTGATTAAGATCTTTTACTGAAAGCAGCTGTGCTGGGCTTGGCCAATAGTTTGAAAATAGGATTATCGACTGGGCTGGAATGACGCTCCGCGTTTACATGTGGGCGGAAATAAAAGGTAAAAGCCTATTAAAGCAAGGTGGTGGAAACCGATAGTTGGGGGTTTAAAACATTTGGGTTAAAGGTGAAGCTAGTATGGGACGGTAAGGGATAAAACGGGTAAGACGTTGGGCAGGCGTAAGCAGTAGCATCCCAACCCCTATCCACCCTGCTCGATACAGCAGGTAAGGCACAGTGGTTTATCCTCTGCCGTGGCCAGAGCACCAAGAATATTTTTGAGAATTGATTCATAATGTTGCGTAAGCCGAATGCTATCAGGTTACCCTAATCTAGACGTTAGACTGGCTAGAGTTCGCAACCAAAGTCTTTGGTCCACTGGTCTGAAGGCAAAGCAGCGGGTTTGGCGTTGGACTACAAAGTGTCCGTCTTAAAAATTAATGCGCCAAAGTTATTCCCACCTACAACCAAGAGCACTTGGAGGCTGAGATTGTCTCGCCTCTAACCACTGACCAAGCTGTTATGAGTGGCTCTGAAGGCGCACCTAAGCACCACCCGGCATAACTCAATGAATTTCTGAAGCATGCAAACCATCGCATCACGGTTAGGTCCAGCCTCATTACGATGGAAGCATGCTTGTGGCTAGCTGCCGAGCATGGTTCGCGTCAAGACAATAGACGTTGGGACCCTGACAGGGCGTCCAGCTGGTTAGGTATAGGTTGTCAATATATACCAGATAGGCGTTGGAGGTATGCAGCTCGATTTTGCGGATGGTCGGATTTCAAGATGTATCATACGCAGTGGTTCCATGCAACTCAAAGCATTGGCGGCGCCAAGTGAAGCTTCCAGCTGTCAGTGAAAATATTTCCACTATTCCCTTCGCCCGTATGTGCTAGGTGGTAGTACAAATGCATCGGTATCCGATAACCTAAAGAAGCTCATTGGAAATCAATGCTTCTAATTGCCGTCCGCGATAGGTGGGCACGGTGGATTGACAGTCAGATGAAGAGACCCAGCGCTGGACAAAAGCATCTGTAACTGTCTCAGCAGAAACGACATAAATGGGAAGGGATTTGGCCGACAGGTGCAACGATCGATCTTGGTCAATGTAAAGACCATATTTTTGGACGGAGCCAGCGGTCGAACTAAGTGCGGTTGGATATGGGCGAATCGCATAGGAGTGCTTGGGAAGCAACCGAGTGGAACAAATACTTACCCATGGAGCTTGGCTCGCTGGAACGTGAGTCAAGTGCGCGCCCTTCGCGTAAGATCACGTTGGATTCCAAGTCAATCTTATCGAGCATATATGAGGTTGTCCGTAGCTTTATTGTTTGAATGGGCAGTGTATTGAGCTTAAAGTAACAAGACTGCAAAAGGTTCCAGGAACGACGGTTCAAGGCCGTCTCGTAAGGGTGTCATATAGGATTCTGCCATCGGATTTTGGCAGGCTTTGTTGGGATATCATCAAGGAAAAATCGCAAATTTCTGTAGAACACTGCTCAGTTAGGTGCGCAACTGCCAGGGCAGGTCGATCATTTACCTGATAAGAGGAGTTAAGCGCAAGCTTCCTGACAGAGCATAAGACGAAACAAATGGTTAACAAGAAAGATGTCGAATAGGCGACAAAAATTGAGAAAAGAAATCTTTCTGAAGAACCGCACAAGTTAAATCGCTAGAGGATTGCGTTCGGAAGGCAAACGTTACTGGCATATGTTCCGTGAAGAGGACAAATTGATAACCTTCGAGGTCGTGTCAGGAATTGGCAGTTCATCGAGCAACCGGCCAGCCGTTCTCGGCCTAATGTGCTTTACTTATGTTCTGCTTGTAGCAAGCGCCTCGAATAGAAAACAATTGCAAATAGTGCCACTGTCGATCCAGACTTGTGCACCTTTTAGAAGCCGTATATATAGATCATTGGTCATAACACTGAACAACATGGCATACGGTATTTCGATGACAAGGCATAAGATATCCGTGACATCTCGCTTCCCAAAGCGGCAGCTGTTATTCGCCGTTTTAACGGCATGTTTAATTACTATCAACCATTTCTTCCGCCCTGCACTTATCTACTCAGCTGGCTGACTGACCACCTTCGTGGTCGCAAGAACAGGGAGGTAGAACTTACTCCCGCCGCTATTAAAGCTTTTAATGCCAATAAACATATTTAGCCAAATACGTTATGCTTTGATGCCAAAGTGCCGATTACCATTGCCGTCGAGGCTTCGAGCACCGTTATTGGCGCGGCCTTAGAGCAAATGACAACTATATGTTGTAAGCCGATTGTTTTCTATTCGAGGCGCTTGCTACAAGCAGAACATAAGTAAAGCACATTAGGCCGAGAACGGCTGGCCGGTTGCGCGATGAACTGCCAATTCCTGACACGACCTCGAAGGTTATCAATTTGTCCTCTTCACGGACCATATGCCAGTAACGTTTGCCTTCCGAACGCAATCCTCTAGCGATTTAACTTGTGCGGTTCTTCAGAAAGATTTCTTTTCTCAATTTTTGTCGCCTATTCGACACCTTTCTTGTTAACCATATGTTTCGTCTTATGCTCTGTCAGGAAGCTTGCGCTTAACTCCTCTTATCAGGTAAATGATCGACCTGCCCTGGCAGTTGCGCAACTAACTGAGCAGTGTTCTACAGAAAATTGCCATTTTTCCTTGATGATATCCCAACAAAGCCTGCCAAAATGCGATGGCAGAATCCTATATGACACCCTTACGAGACGGCCTTGAACCGTCGTTCCTGGAACCTTTTGCAGTCTTGTTACTTTAAGCTCAATACACTGCCCATTCAAACAATAAAGCTACGGACAACCTCATATATGCTCGATAAGATTGACTTGGAATCCAACGTGATCTTACGCGAAGGGCGCGCACTTGACTCACGTTCCAGCGAGCCAAGCTCCATGGGCAATTATTTGTTCCACTCGGTCGCTTCCCAAGCATTCCTATGCGATTCACCCATATCCAACCGCACTTAGTTCGACCGCTGGCCCCGTCTAAAAATATGGTCTTTAATTTGACCAAGATCGATCGTTGCACCCGTCGGCCAAATCCCTTCCCATTTATGTCGTTTCTGCTGAGACAGTTACAAATGCTTTTGTCCAGCGCTGGGTCTCTTCACCTGACTGTCAATCCACCGTGCCCACCTATCGCGGACGGCAATTAGAAGCATTGATTTCCAATGAGCTTCCTTAGGTTATCGGATACCGATGCATTTGTACTACCGCCTAGCAAATACGGGCGACGGGAACAGTGGAAATTTTTCACTAACAGCTGGAAGCTTCACTTGGCGTCGCCAATGCTTTGAGTTGAATGGAACCACTGCGTATGATATATCTTGAAATCCGACCATCCGCAAAATCGAGCTGCATACCTCCAACGCCTATCTGGTTTATATTGACAACCTATACCTAACCAGCTGGACGCCCTCTCAGGGTCACATCGTCTATTGTCTTGACGCGAACCACGATCGGCAGCTAGCCACAAGCATGCTTCCATCGTAATGAGGCTGGACCTAACCGTGATGCGATGGTTTGCGTGCTTCAAAAATTCATTGAGTTATGCCGGGTGGTGCTTAGGTGCACCTTCAGTACCACTCATAACAGCTTGGTCAGTGGTTAGAGGCGAGACAATCGCAGCCTCCAAGAGCTCTTGGTTGTAGGTGGGAATAACTTTGGCGCATTATTCTTTAAGACGGACACTTTGTAGTCCAACGCCAAACCCGCTGCTTTGCTTTCAGACCATTGGACCAAAGACCTTGGTTGAGAACTCTAACCAGTCTCCCGTCTAGATTAGGGTAACCTGATAGCATTCGGCTTACGCAACATTATGAATCATTTCTCAAAAATATTCTTGGTGCTCTGGCCACGGCAGAGGATAAGCCACCGTGCCTTACCTGCTGTATCGAGCAGGTGGATAGGGGTTGGGATGCTACTGCTTACGCCTGCCCAACTTCTTACTTGTTTTCACCCTTACCGTCCCATACTAGCTTCAACTTTAACACAAATGTTTTAAACCCCCAACTATCGGCTTCCACCACCTTGCTTTAATAGGCTTTTACCTTTTATTTCAATCCACATGTAAACGCGGAGCGTCATTCCAGCCCAGTCGGTAATCCTATTTTCAAACTAGTGGCCAAGACCAGCATAGCTGCTTTCAGTAAAGGATCTTAATCAGCCTTTAGATTGGCGTGCGTCAATGTTTGCAAGTAGCTAGAGAGCGGTCAGTAGACAGCACTTTCCCGAAGAGCAGGTACCCTCTCGAGCCATGTCTGCTGCTTATCGGAGACCCGCTTGCCAGAATGAAACTGTACTCAATTTGTCATCCACTTTAGGTAAGACCAGCAACACTCTCGGTGCGCATATCCGCTGATGATGCAGTTGCAAAACCGACCAATACGGTGTTGATATTGTCCTAAATTCCCGGGCAGATTATGTTCTAGTTTATTGGATTTTAAGCAGTAACCCGTTGTGTGCGGTTTTATTGGTTGGCTTGTTCAAAGCTTTGAAGTCACACGGGACAAACAGGTGTCTACTCTTCATCGCTACATGCACCTACAAATGGTAGAGACGAATTAGTAGAAGACGATTTCTATAGCCAACAGAAAGAGCTAGTTCGCCACAGAAGCAGTTCGGACACGTTCGCGCTAGCTGGTGATCTGAAAGCTAAAATTGGTAATAAATAAACATAAACTAATTATTTATTCTTCAATTAATTGAGGCAAGTTAACTCGAGCTTGATCAAAATGTAAAAGCCATTATGTTGCGCAGAAGATATGTTACCATGCCAGCGATTGGCTGTAGTCAAATCTTGTACACTTTGCAGAAACGGAAAAGATGCTCAAGCGACGTAAATACGTCAGGTTGTGACGGTGCACCTGCATCAATGTGGGTAGAGTGAACAGGTAAGTTGTTGACAGTATGCGAAGACTGAGGGATCTGTTTTGTGCAGGCCAGTAAGATAGTGGAAGTGTCTTTATTCAATAGGCCGGAATGTAATAGTGCGCCTTGACTTCATGCAGTGGCGAGTCACATGCGCCACGTCGCAGGATTGATAAAAAGACTTTCGTGGCATTTTATAGGGAGAAAGCTGGCCAGGCGAAACCCACCACATCCTTGGACATTGTCGTCGATAGAATTCAAAGTTCATGATTATCTGGCAAAGCCTCTTACCAACCATTTGTTCACTATTATCCGCAGTAAAATGCTGCCGCTGTTGTCCAATCAGATAACTCAGTCAGGGCCTGCAAAAGAGGTTGCGGTAAGTCGAGCAGGGGCGAAAAGGTGTGCAGGTAAGCTAACTTGGTAGAACCGCGTGATTTCAATTTCTCTTAGTTTGTGAACTTACTGGTATGCGAAGAGTTCATGTCTAGCTATCATCACTGGACGCCGGCCGTTGAGTTAGTTGCACTTGGTTGGTTTTGGCATAAAGCCATGGTCCAGGTGAATCCTTGTCGTTTATTTCGTCCCATCTCAGACGGAGGCAGTTTTTCGGTTCAACCCCGTACCTCAATAAAGTTTCCAACCGCAGTGTACTGCAAACCAGTGGAACAGGTTGAGAGGAGACTGGAAAAGTAAAACATGGACCTGAGCACTGTGAACATCCTACGTTAAGGCATCTAGACATAAGACAGATTGAAGTTTACTGTGCAAAAGGAATTACGCAGAAATTGCTTCTTCATTATGCCACGAATAGCTTGGCCTAATTGGTGGTATACTGTGATTTGCAATAGGCTCTGGAACATGTTTTCTGTAATCCGTCAACGTAAATTGGGAATAAGGCACGAGAAGAAAGAATACAGTTCAAATAAGTGTGGCGATCAAATGGTGCATTAACAGCTGAAAGCCGACCTATGGACCAGCCATTTTGGAGCATGATGGCGGATCTGTTTTCCCGTAGCTTAGCTGAAACTGCCGAATGTGGAATGTTATAGTTTAAAAAGCAATCCATATGGACCCATCAAAGATGGAAGGTAAGATCTGGAACAACGACGTAGCCAATGCCGCCCGTTAGAGCAAAATAAGGCGAGCACGGACTATCAACCAATCCGTTAAGCAGCTGAGACTCAAATGAAAGAAGACCTGTCGTATCAGAAGAGAAGGTATGGTTGTAGAGCAAACAATTCCATGAACCAAAAAATTGGAATATAGGGTGGCGCATATTCGCTTTATTAGTGCCACGCTTCATTGAGATTGAAAGGAGACCTGAACCGCCGAGCTGTCCGTTACTCGAAGGAAAGTTTTATTGAAGGAAGAAAAACCGTAGCTGAAGCGAGGTTTAGGTTGTACAACAAGAAATACTATGAACCAACTATTGTAAACTAGGTTTGCGCTTCAGTAGGTTAGGTAAACCGCACTAAGGCGTACGTCGACGGCGTCAGCAGTAAGTCAGAGGGACAGAACGAGCGAAGAGGAATAGAGCCGGATTCACAACATAGCAGAACTCTCTCTTCATTGAGAGCCTAAGGAAACATAGACCGCCAAGCTTACAGATAAATGGAGCAGAACAATAGTGAGGGAAATAAATTCATTGCAGAAGCGGGGCTTGGGTTGTAGAATAATCAATATTATAAACTAAAATTTGTGGTGTAAGCAGGATATCGGCGCATAGCATGGTTAGATGCACAACTCGACGGTAAAATGATACGGTGTCAAACAAACGAAGGGTGAACATATGGAACAGTGTGTGCAGGAACTGGATTACCTACGTAACAGATACCGCTCTTAATTAGGAGAATAAAGAGTCAAGGGCTGCCAACCAGTCAAGTAGGTTGATGAGGGTACAAGGGAAGTCAAATGCGCCTTATTTGTAGCGAATATTGGGTTGAAGAGGTAGCAATACTATCAAGCCAGCATTTGTTTAATTGATGGCGCATACATAGCTTAGACTGAACCAAATGAAAGTGAGATTCAACGATATCAAATGAAACCAGATGGATCAGAACGCTTTGAGTAGAAGAGCCGAATTAACAGCAATACAGAAGCAACTCTTTATTGAGCGAGTAAGTAAAAACGAACTACCGAGCATTCAGTTAAGTGGAGGTGAGTTATCCTGTAAAGAGACAGGCCGTAGCCAAAGCGAAGTTTGGGAAGTAGAACAAGCAGTACTAGGAAAAATAATTGTTAGGGTGGCTCGTTTGCACATAAAATGTCAGAGGAACAATTTGAGAATGGAATGTTACGTTATAAAAGCTAGCCAGATGAACGGGCTAAAGAGAAGGAAATAGCCCCTGCTGTTGATACTTATGGTAGGTTATTGCTGCTGATAAAGGTATCAGGAAGCAGGAGAACTAAGGTTAGTGAAATTTTACGTAACGAGAGTGAACAGCCAATCCACAACATAGCCAGACGTTTGAAGCTTTGGGCAGAGCAAGCAGAAAGGGAATATAATCGGCCGGAATTGTAAGGTTTTTCGCCGGCAGCTGGTAGCCGCGCTCCAAAGGCGTTCCCCATGGATCGACCGGCGTACTCAGAAAACAAATAGGCAATCAGTCAGCAGAACCAGCTGACCCATTTCCGGTTCTATTATACTTCAGAATATCTGCTTTTGTGGACGAATTTTACGGATTACTTTTGAAATGTTGGAAGCAAGAAGCTGTCCTAACCAAGCAGAGCCGCTTCGCCAATATCCCAATTTTCATGCGATGCTAACACTCGAAATGAGGCAACCGTAGTTTACTCTGTCTGATTTTCATCGCCTTCATGTTGCTTGCCTCTGTCATGCTTCACATAATGACTGGCACTCTTGAAAGCCATATTCCTGAAATGTCAGCCGGGTATCGTCCAGGTCCTAGCTGCATTGACCACATGTTCACTGTGCGTCAGATGTTGCAGCACCGTCACATGTATTGGCGGCCCACCGTTGTCGTGTTCATCGATATCAAAGGTGCATTCGATTCAGTGGATAGACTTGCACATTGGAAATGTCTACGCAGAAAAGTGTACCTGAAACTTGTGTAATACTCTCCGTGCATCATATGCGCGCAGCTCATGCAGAGTGTGGGCTTACTGCAAGCAGTCGGCGACTATTACTAATTCCAACGGTGTGCGACAATAATGCCCGCTGTCACCTTCCCTCTTCAACTGCGCTCGTTACGGAGGAATGGGAATCGCGTTTACAGGACACGACTTAGAATGTATGGATCGTGCTCCCAGGTGAACGTCTTCTAGATTTTAGTAGGCTGATGATATTGCCCTAATCAGTGACAGCTAGCAAACGTGTCAAGCAGCAATGGACTGCTAAGGCCTAACAGCACCGCACTTAAGACTTTGCTTTGCGCCCTCGAAGTGCAAAGCGTTCCACGAAGATTGGTCTGCACCGCTTCCGACGCTGAATATTTGGGGGATAAGCTAGAAGTCGTTCAAAAGTTTAACCACTTAAGACTTTGTATCAGCGCTGTTAGGATTGAAGTTAATACCACGAAAGTATATCAGAAGCCCCAAGTGCTTTTACTAAACTTCGCCACTTATGGCGCTGTCGCATGTCAAGCTTGCCTTGAAGCGTAGAATTTACAATGCAGCGGTAGGTATGGCCCTACTCTACGGTTTTGAAAACTGGCCCCTCTGCTCAACGGACATGAAAAGTTTCGTTACTTTCGACCACCGGTTCCCTCGCAATTTCGCACACATCTAGTGGAAACACCGAGTGAGCGTTAAGCGTGTACTCCGCGTTGTTTAAGGCACAGGAAAAGCAAGTGAATTACCCAGCGTTGATATTTTAAGCACCAGCCTGAGATGGCTCGGCAACGTGTTAAGATTATCAGCCCCCGACTCCCGCAATGTGCGCTGGTTGCGGAACGGGGTGTGGATGGAAGAGGAAAGAGGGTGGCCTAGCGTTGATTTGGTCGGGAGAAATGAAGGCACTCACTTCAAGGCTGGCTTTGGTTGGAGCGTCTTTCTCCCTGGTTGGGGTAGGAAAGACGATGAACACGTTTGGTTGGATACACCTGCTGATATGCCTCGCATCCAACAGCAGTGGCGTTCGTGCTGTGAGTGTCCTTGTCCCACCCCATCCCTATTAGACTATACTCTAACTACGATCTCACTATTTAACGTTGCATAAGTTGGCATAGCATTTCTATTTGTTACATAATCGCCATTTGGTAACTCACTGGAAGGATGGCCATTCGTTACCGGTAGCTCAGATTGCTTGCTCTGTTTGCATTTTGCTTAATTTTATTTTAGGTATTGCGGCACAATAGCTAAAGTGTTTCTCACCTCTAGCTAACTTATATCATGCGGCTGACGAGCGAATAAACTGTCGCTAGAAGCACCTGCATAAACTATACGTACCTCAATTTCATCAGCCTTGCGCGTTGATCTCTTCCGCATTGATGGTCTCCGTAGACCACTCCAGCAATTGTATGAAAATTCTTTCATGGTATTACATCTAAAGGACTGTGTATTGATTATCGACCGATACGGCAAACGCGATCCTTTACCGCTGAGCGCCTTCCAGTCGCCCACATGGAACTTGAGCTAGACGACGATATCTGCTCAACTTCCAACGTATCCATGCAGTCTATGACTAAATATACGTGGTATTTTAATGACACTGAATCGGAGGAGAACAATCCAGCTGCGCTTTCTACATCGGCTCCAACGACGTCCATCCAGTTGGTCGGCAAAGCAACATCCACTCCTGCGGCCACGCAATAGGACATATGCAGCGACCTGGAGATTCCCCCGTATGACTGTGTAAACTATTCTAAAATACATTCAAATTATAGCTTTCTTATGTATTAGGGAACTAAGCGGTTTGCCTGTTGGAACGTTGTTCCCGTTTGTTGAAAACACGAACGCCATCTCCGCCTTTGGCGCGCGCGACTCGATTGCGAACGACGCTCTGTCAACGCACTCGACGCCATCGACATTCTCCCTAGCTAGCTCTCTCCGGGTGCCCTATTTTTAGCATTAGCTAACGCTCCTCCCATCCAATAAACTTTTCCCTAGCTTACTGTTGTGTATTCTATCCATTATTTTTGGTTGGCCGTCTAGTCGCGTACCGGATATATAGCGCACGATCTACGCGCTATAA
>CALYDF020004728.1:0-15579 GCA_944474145.2 Dicrocoelium dendriticum | reverse complement strand
GTGTCACACATGGGCTGAGTAGAAGGCGTACTTGGGAAGGCGGGCTGGTCGTTGACAGAGATGTCTGTGGATTTCCGTAGTGGTCGCGTCTCGATGTACGCCGGCTTTAAGTGGTCAGTAGCCACAGTATCCTGATAACCATTTCTATCCAGCACGAAGTACTTCTCTTTCTGGGCAACAACCTTAAAGGGGCCCTCCTAAGGCGGTGTCAGAGGTTTACGGACGGAATCGACGCGCAAATCCGGGTGTACCCGTTGACTCCAAGGACTGATTCGAGGAGGTGTTGGACGAATTGTACTAAAGTGTCGCCTCAGGCGTGTGACGTACGAGGTCGGGTCAACATCTCCAGTAACCCTTGAGTCTAGCACCATTTCTCCAGGAAGTCTGAGAGTAATGCCAAAGACCAATTCAGCGGGACAACAGCCAATGTCTTCCTTAATGGTGTTACGAATACCAAGCAAGGTAATCGGTGGACGTTCTGACCATTGTGTGTTCGACTGTGAAGCAGTACTTGCGGCTTTAAGTTGGCGATGGAAACGTTCAACGATGCCACTAGCAGCTTGCTGATAGGCGGTTGTCCGTAGGTGGGAACAGCCGAGCAAGCGGTTCATGTCACGAAACAAGGCCGAATTGAATTGAAACCCTCTATCGGTAATAATAGTGGCTGGCGTGCCAAAGACGGAAATCCAATTCTCAATGAATGTTCGCGCAACACTTTCTGTAGAAGCATCACGTAAAGGCACGGCAAGTGGCCAACGGGTATAACGATCAACACGTCAATAAGTAGACAAAACCGTTAGATGGAGGCAAGGGTCCAACGATGTCAAGATGAACATGTTTGAAACGAGAGTCGCGAAGAGCAAACATACCGGGGACGGTAGTCGTGTGACGGTGGATCTTGCTGGTTTGGCAAGGGATGCAGCGTTTGGCTCACTGCTGGAACTCGGTGCGCATGTTGTGCCAAATGAAGCGATCAGTAACCAGCTTGACGGTGGCTCGGATGCCCGGGTGTGAGATTCCATGAAGGTGGTCAAAGACGATTCGGCGGCACTGCTGAGGGACAAAAGGCCGAGGCTTGCCAGTAGAAATATCACAGTAAATTTTGTAGTCTGAGTTTAAGGATTGACAACATGTGATAATTCTTGGATAGACCCGATTTGATCTAAGTTACACAAACTGAACATCCTCCTCGTGGTACCAACTCGGTGGTTCACGATTTTCCCGTTCCAGCAAATGGTTCGGCGGCAGTGTTCCAGGACGTGGTGGGTTTTCGCCTGGCAAGCGTTCTCCCTATAAAAAGCCACAAATGTCTGTTTAACAACACTGCGACGTGGCAGATATGACTCGCCACTAAATAAAGTCACTGCCCCTTGCTTCATCCTGGCGAAGCATTGTATTCCAGCAACTTTGTGCTGTAATTCTGGGGAGCATTGGGCCCCTGTTTGACAAAGGAACAAACGAAAGGCGTATAAACTGAGCAATCAGTCACCGGCTCCCAGTGGGCGCGATTCCCTGAATTCGCTCCGCTGCCTTGCGGGCAGGCTATTCAGTCAAAGGCTCGGGGTGGTGTCTCCTAAGTCAACACCCTACTTCGGCTTGGGCAACCGGGTAGTATCTCTCCCTCTGACAAAACCATGGACTTTGATGTGTTGTGTTGTGTTTTCTTTTACTATTTCCTGTACCTTGTTTTGAGTTTCCATGGTTTTCCGATGGCTCAGATGGTCTATTCACAGACTGTGTGGCAATATATAGTATTATATATATATATATAGTATATATTATATATTTTTGTATGTATGCTATACAACTACAGGATCTCGCTTTGTATTGAGTCTGCTATTTCTTCGTAAGTTAATCTTCTTGACGTGAAACTTCGTGAAGACCATTAATTATGGTGACATGGATCCCCCGGCGACAACGTTATTGGCAGCATCAACGTGGCGAATGTCGGTCGAAAACTGTGGTATATGATCCAAATGACGAATTTCTCTGGGGAAAACGGTCGGATGAACCACGGAAAGCAAAGGCAAGTGGTTTATGGTCTGTAAGAACCGTAAACGTGCGACCTTCAAGCAGGTGCCGAAAATGTTTGATAGCCGAGGTAGGTAGCTCAAAGTTCTCGACCAAAGGTGCTGTATCGCGTCTGTGCTGACTGTAGTTTGAGAGAAAAAAGTATAGCAGCACAGGTTGACCGTTGACTACCTGCTTGAGAACAGCCCCAACGGCATTCTGAGATGCATCAGCCTCGCGGATGAGAGTGGAGTCAACAGCAGTCCTCAAATGAGTAAGCGCGTTAGCGTTGGACAACGCGTGATTGATCTTGTCGAATGCATCGATAGCATCCCGAGCGGGCTCAAATTTTCGCGACCTGCCTCTAAGTAAATCGGTCAATGGCTGGAGTAGCCCAGAGCAATCTGGTATGAAACTGCTGTAGTAATCCACCATGCCGGGAAAACGACGAGACTTTTGAAAGATTGAGGAATGGGGTATCTTGCAACCGCTTGTGCTTTCTCGGGGAGTGGACTAATGCCATTGCAATCAATTCAGTGGCCCAACAGTCAACAGAACTTTGGTCGAAAACACATGTGTCAACATTGATCGTAACGCCGTACTGAGAAAATCGTTCGAAGATCGATCGGATATGTGCCAGATGCGCATCATGATTGGAACTGGCCACAAGAATATCGTCAATTTGGATGCAGACCAAGTCCAGCTCTATAAGCACTTAATCGATAAACTGTTGGAAATTCGGTGTGGCATTTCGTAGATCAAATGACATGCGAACGAATTTACAAAGACCAAACGGTGTGGTTATAACGGTCCTCGGAATTTCGTCCGGAGCAATCAGATTTTGGTAGTATGCACGCACCAAGTCAATCTTAGAGAAAATTGTTCTTCCATGTAAACCAGTTGAAAAATCATGGATGTGCGAAATCGGATATCTATTGGGAACGGTGGAATTGTTTAGTGCCCCTTAATCTCCGCAATGTCTCCAGTCGCCACTGGACATTTTGGGAACCATATGAAGCGGGGAGGACCATGGGCTATTGGAAGGACGAACGATATCGAGACGAAGCATATGTTCGAACTCTGCCTTGGCAGTAGCGAGCTTGTCTGGAGGTAATCGTCGAGGTCGGGCGGTTACTGGCGGCCCATGTGTTAAGATGTGGTGCGTAACTTCGTGCTTAGGCTCAGGAAAGTCATTAGACGATTGATAAAGAGCAGGAAACTGCAGCAGTAGTTTGGTGAACACATTGTCGGCGGGCAATGCTAAGCGGAGACCGATCGAACTGATCGAAGTGACTTTACCCGAAACGGACAAGGATGTCAAACTATCGCATAGTTTACGGTTACGCAGGTCCACGATCAGGCCGAACTTGGTAAGGAAATCAACACCAAGGATGGGGCGTTGGACGTCAGCGATGAGAAAAACAAGGGAAAACTTCTACGAAGACCAAGGTTGAGAGTCAGCATTTTCTGGCCGTATGTATGGATCTTGGTATTGTTCGCCGCCTGCAATGTCAGTCCGGTTGGAAGTAGGTTGCGTTTTTCTGCAGCACGAGGAATAACGCTGACCTCGGCACCGGTGTCAACCAAGAAGTACAAATTGGTTGAGGAATCGTAGACGTAAAGTAAGCGACTATAAGATTGGTCAGACGCAGCCGTCGCCATCACTGGCTGGCGTGAAGGTTTCCCTGCTGCGGTTTGTGGAATGCCTTCAGGTGGCTGCAATCAGGTCGACAATTCCTTGCATCATCGCCAAAATGGTGATGGTACCAACAGAAATGACGTTTCGAACTCCTGACGGGACTACATCTATTTCGAGAGCGGCGTCTAGGGCTACTACAACTGTACTGATTAATGCTCGAGATAACGAGCCCCAGCTTTGATAACCTCTCGGAACTGGCTTCAATCGGGTCAGTTTTAAGATCGGCGTTAGCAGTTGACTCAACTGAGTGACATGCTGCGTGTTTATTAAAGCACTCATGAACTTTGTCTGCTGTTTCGGCCAGCTTGTCTAAAGACAAATCATCTGCGAACACGGCGAGAAGAGCTGAGGTCTTCGCTGGAAGACACTTTGTCCAGAGCTGTCGCAGAATCGTGTCATCGATCTTAGAGGAACCGACCAACGTACGCATGTGCCTGAGGAGTTGTGACGGCGTGCGATCGCCTAGTTCAACACCGGAAAATAACTGTCGAAATCTAGCTTCGTCGGAGGCCGTAGCGGCTTTGAGCTTATCGGAATCGGATCGAGCAAATCTATAAGGTCAGTTGCGATGTGGGTAGGAAGCTGGGCAGTGACATGTGCGAACATTAATGACTGAAAAGTAATACGGCGTATGCGAAAAAGCTTCCAATTGTAAAAACCACACGTGAGGACTAGATGAATCGAAAGCAGAGAAGGAGAAACCAACAAAATTTTCTGAAATGTCTTTGCGGGAATCGTGATCCGACATAGTAAAGGCACAAATGGTGGAGTTCTGAGCTTTCAAAAAAAGAGAATGGGGTCACCAAATATGTAGTGGAAAGGCCAAACGGAAATGGCTTAACTACATAAAGGAACTATCAGTCTATAAATAAGAATGCTGGAGTTGACCTTAGGTAAAGCACGATCCTCAGTAGGCCATCAGTTAGTCGCACAATCTGGTCGGAAGACGAAACTTCGTAGGCACAATAAATCGACGCATTTGATCCGATGGTTGATGGACGAGGCTAGCAGACGGGCGCCGATCAGCAGCACAACACGCGTAGCCGAAACCAGAAGGCGAATCGAAACCCGAAAAAGTCTTTTTTCGGTTGTTGGTCAGTTAACACAAAATGTACACTAATAATGGAAATGAGAATAGGAAAGTACAGTTGGGGAGAGAGATATGTACAATCGCTGCAAGGCTAATGTTGTGGTTCCTTGCACTTAGTTTGGAGAGGACTGGGGTCCAGCCACCGACTTATGGATCTCGATTCCCCAAATACAGCGTGCTAGTGTTTGCCTGTGGAGGAGTGTGGGCCGGCTCCGTTGATGAAACGGCTCTCATCTCCACATGCCTCCCGGTCTTATTCCTTCGAGTTTACACCGAATATAGGGGTGTGTGGATAGAGCTGTGGGGGATGCAGCGCAAGCCACCCATGGTCCCTCTGTAGGCGCAGGCGTCCTGTGGCGGTTTGGAACCAGATGCCGCCAACATTGTGGCTGGCCACAGGGACAGGCAAATCAGAAATCAGATGCTTCCAACCATATATACAGGTGGGAGAGTCTATGGTGCGCTGAGGCTGGTGGTGGCCAGATCCTGACAGCTGGTTTACCCAGTGCTGCTACTGTTATGCTATGGGCTCATGTCCTGAACGCCTCCTCGTGGTAACCGCTAGGTGGTAGTTGGGTTACACTCTTCTCCCTGCTGTGATACAGGACACCAATCCGCATGAGTGAGTTTACTGACCATGTGCTAGACCCGCTGCCTTTAGGATGTACATTTAAATAAATAACTAAATAAATAGTTTTATTTTCGAGGAAACGAGACACACTAGCACAGGTGTGATCAAGTGGTTGTCAGAGCCACAGGAAAAGTGAGCGTATATACACTATACGACAGAGGTAAGTGTTCGCAAAATACACGGTTGGATAAATGGTACGTAGTTGTCATATAGGAAAGTCGCAAGGATGATGGGCGTGTTTCTTTGGAGTCAGGTAACACCGATGTGTTTCCGTTACGGAAATGCTGGGTAGGGTTTTGCATAGTTCAAGAGATTGAGCTTTATTATTCCGTGTGCGTAGGAACGCGATAGAATGTTTGATAAATCCTGTTTTGACGAATGGGAGTGGTTTAGTTCAAATGCCGTTGTGTTCACAAATTTCAGTTATCGGGATCTTGTTAGTGCTTAGTAGTGGGTAGTGACTATTTTGTTGGCAAGTTGCATCCAGCACATCGCAGTGTCGTTAATCAGACATTTGTGGCTTATTATAGGGAGAACGCTTGCCAGGCGAAAACGTTCTGAAATACTGCCACTGACCACAAGTTGAATAGCAATGCGCCACTGGCAACGCCACGTTATGATCGGTTTTCCGCATGGCGAAAGGCTTACACACGATGCACCATGAACATTTGGACGGAATAGGGCTATGTAGATTGGGATGCAATTGTGTAGGTGTGCAGGAACCTCAGAATAATGAGGATCGGATATTTCATACGCAGTATAATTGTCCAAGCAGATAACCCACCGGCCTTGTGGGTTTCGCAGACAGGTTCAAGAGGAAGAACCAAAGCAGGTAACTTGAACGCTTGCGGAGAGATAAGGCTTTTGTTAGATGTTTCAGACGTAAAAATGATTTGATTCCTATGATCCAGGCCAGTAAAAACACCGATCAAGGGGTTTTCGGTAGTCTCCGGAATGGCCAAAGCAGTGTACTAGTAAAGATCACAGCCGATATTCATCTGAAAGGCATAAAATCATCGACAGACCACACTGGCGAGGTGGATAATGTATCCCTAGGATAATGGCGCAAAACAAATGAGGATTCTGATACTTGGAGAAGTCCACTGGCGAGGTGGACGGAGCATAACGCCATGGAATCGCAAGTAAGTGGAACAGTTGCAGAACGATGATGCTTTGTTGAGGTGTTTTGATGGTAATAAGGAGTTGAACCCAATCGCTGGAAGATACATATCTGGTGGTCAGGGCTGTATAGCTATGCCTTGGGACCTACTAGGATTAGCTACAATATTTTTACCGAGATACGACGATCAAAGTAAGTTTATTTAACCCTTCTATATGAGTCTCGCGGAGAGCAGGGAAAAAATGTCAGAAAGGAAGGATTTCGAACGGAAGGAAGGGAGTGAGCAGAGCTAGTGACATGGAGCCTTATGATACTCTTTACCTCGTTTTTTGTGTATACAAGTTATGGTGTCATGCGTATGTTTGTGTCTTCTTACATTTTATCGAAGGCTTTGGCTGTCGGTCTTCTGTCAGGTGTGGGCGTCCTGCCATTATTCTAGTCCATCCTCTTCGGAGGGTAGGTAGTGGTCGATGGCCCTCTTTCCGTAAAACCTAGCCATGGGAGACAACGGGTCTGCGGGTTATAAGCTCACCGCTCGATTGGCGTAGAGCAAGAGCGTCACTCGTTGTCTCTGATGGTGGGATTGCACCTCCGGGTGCTCAATGGTTTGCTGCTGCTCGCCTCAAGGCAGGTAGCGCCCGGTCAAATTGGTGCAATCCCGCCAAAATCCTCCTGCATCTGGACGTGGTCTCAGCTGCGAATCCTACTACGGTCGTAAAACATATATGAGTCGTTCCAATACCTCAAAGGCTACGTGTGATGGCCGTCAAGCAGATCCCAATCTGTCCCTGCAATCATATTCCCGAGCTGGATCTGCTCTTCCCCACTGCCTTGTGGGTCAGGCTATTGTGACAAAGGCTCCGGGCGGAGTCCCTCAAGCTCACCTCCAAATCCCCCACCGTCTTGTGGGTCAGGCTATTGAGCCAAAGGTTCCCTCAAGCAAACCTCCGAAGCACAACCGCCACCTTGCGTGCGATTGTTCACCAAAGCAACCGTATGCCTGCGCGCAAAGCACTCAGCATCGGGTACTGGAACTTGCGCACGCTACTGGATCGGAACTCGAGTGAGCGCCCCGAGCGACGCACTGCACTGATTGCGGTAAAAATTTCGCCGTACAACGTCCATATTGCGGCGCTCAGTGAGATTCGGGTCGCTGAGCAAGGTTAAGTTGCATGAAGCAGGTGCTGTGGGCAACATCACATCAGCACCACGTGAACATTGGGTCGGATTTACCATATCCGATCGCCTAAATGGCCACCTGGTGGGTGAACCAATAGGCATCAACGCGCGACTGTTGCCTATTCGCGTACGACTCGGAAGTAGTACGTTTGCCACTTTTATAAGCACGTACGGTCCGACCATGTGTTATCCTGATAACGTGTGATCAATTCTACAGTTATCCTTCGTGATACGGTCTGTGCCGAGCAACGACCGACTATTTCTGCTATAAGCTTTTAACGCCCGCGTTGGGCGTGATGCATCGGTGTGGACTGGTCTCATCGGTCCGCGTGACATTGGTTCAGCACATGTGAACGGTGACAGGCTGCTCTCACTGTGTGCCACTCATAGGCTGACGATCACGAACACTCGGTTTGTACGAGTGATATAACCACTTACACGCACCCACTTAGTCGTCACGCTCACTTGCTCGACTGCGTCATCGTACGTGCGTGAAGTGTGCATGACACGTGTACTGCGTGGAGCTGAGTGTGGTCCTGATCACAATTTGGTGCGCACCAAATTGTACACATATTTTCGCAAATCTGTCTATTGCTCATCTGCCGTGAACGGGCGCAAATTTAACGTTCTTTCCCTAGGTACTGTTGAGAAGGGGATGGAGCTAGAGAAAGCGATGACGATGGCTAACTGCCTTGGCGATATCAACTGCATCGCATCAGTCGGTTACCTGTGGTGCCCCATTCATGAACAGGTAATGGCTGCTGCCGAGGAAACGATCGGACGCGCGAGCTGTAAGCCATCCGATCAGTTTGATGGCAACACTGCGACCATTGGCGCATTGGTGTCAGGGTAAAATGCAGCTTTCATTGCACATGTGGCGTACCCTGCCGATTCGGAGAAGGAGAGTCAGTTTCGCAAATGACCCGTGAGCTCCGTCACATCAAGAATGCATGGCGGACGGAGAAGGTGAGGCAGACGGAGTGCTACGCCGAGCGCCTTCAACACAAGGATTTCTTCGATCCCCTAAAGGCGGTGTATGGACCCACATCCCAGCCACGGAGGACGCAGCTGGATTCAACTTCAGGCGCGGTCTGCAGACATAATTCAACTCTGCCGAAAACACTTCGATCGTCTCTTAAGCAACCATTCACAACTTGGCTGGTCTACGTTACACAATCTGCGACAACAAGAGATGAAGATGTGTCTTGCCGACACACTGACACTGGATGAGACGCAGAGAGCACTTGCTCAGCTGCGAAACGGCAAGTGCGCCGGAGCCGATGGTATACTGCCACAAGTGTTGAGACACGGCGGATCCATGTCGGTAAATGTGCTGCACCACTTGGTGCAACATTTGTAGTTTGACGAAGAATTGTCGGCTGACTTGAAGCATGCCCTTCTGACATTTCTTCCCAAAGGCAAAGTGGGCAAGCAATTTGCTGCGAATTATCGTAGTAACAAGTTACTGAGGTTTGTTAGTAAAGTAATTGCACGAATCCTGCTCAACCGCGTCGTCACTCTAGTCGTTGAACCGAACGTGGCGAAACAGCAATGCGGAATCCGTTTGGGTCTCAGTACCATAGTTATGGTGTTTGCAGCTCATCAGTTATAGGAGAGATGCAGAGGGCGTTGTGCTAGTTGTATGTGAACTTCACCAAGAAATTTGACACGCTGAATCTGCTAGGAATTGTGGCTGATGTTGGGTAGGTTGGGTTGTCTGACTGAGTAAGTTTATAATTTTAGTTGAATGTCTGCGCAGTGGCATGCGGGCGAGGTTGTAGCTCTGTGGATGAACCTCGGATGACCGGTGTTTCTGGTGCGAAGCAAGACTATTTTAGCCCCTGCCCTGTTTACTAATTTCCTTCATGCAACCATGTCTTGTACTTTTGATATTGCTTGTACTTACGGTGTCTTTTTTGATGCTGGGTTCCTGAACATCCGTCGTTTCGATCCGAGAACCCTAATATGTGAGACAGCTATCTGTATGTTGCTTTATGCCGACGACTGTGGGTTGTTTGCACACAGCGCGGATGAGTTGCAACACATGACTAGTGCTCTGGCTTCGGCAGCGGCCAGATTCGGGCTCACCATCAACACAAGCGGGACTGTGTTTTCCAGCCTTCCCCAAGAGTGGATTCCGTAGGCCTGCCTCAAATGCAGATCGCTGATGTCGTGTTGGAGACAGTACCGAAAATTTGTTACCTTGGTAGTGTTATATCATCCTATCAGCTTACCGTTGGAACGAAGCTGATGGTTTACAAGTTTACGGTGATGTCTGTTCCTCCATACTGCAGCGAAACGTGGACGATGTAACTGCGAGATGTGAGATATCTGGAGCGGTTTCATCAACAGTGTGACGAATTCTGCTTATTGACTGGTGCAGCGGTGTTGTAGACACTGGAGTGATGCTCCCCAGGGGCATGTATGCAGTGGAATGCATACTTCTGCTGCTGTGCCTGAGATGGCTTGGGCATATCAGCCGAGGATTCGACGAGGATACCCAAATCACTTTTGTACAGCCAACAGTGCGGGAAGCACATACGGGAAAGCCGACGCTTCGTTACCAGAACATAACCAAGGCGATTGTTTCATGAACTAATGTTGACTTAAGGTGTTGGACAATGAATCGGCGCGAATGACGTGGACTGATCAAGATGGCGGTTGCCCAGGTACGGGAGAAAGTAGTTACCTGCTGAAGAGAAACGTTGTGTACGGAAGTGACGAGCGCATGGTACCGTAACACATGCGGTCGCGAGTGCATAAGCCAAGACGGCTTAGTAAGCCACCAGCGTGTCAACACCGGGCCAGCATCCAATAGGTGACGAGTCAACTGGTTATCTAATCAGCATCAGCACAGCTTTCGCTGCGTCCGCTTCAATTCGCTGTACTATCCCGGGCCAACGAGGCGGTTGATTTGGTGCGTGTACTACAACATCCTTACAGTTGGTCTGCACGTGGGCCTGCGTGCCGATTTTTTTTCCCTTTCAGCTGTTGACTGTTGCTTCATAGCTTCGGTGTGGCTGCGCTTGTTGTGAACGTTGACATGGTATCTACCTGTCCATTACCCACCAGTTCATTTATGCTGGCTCCAGGATATAGGTGGTACTTGCTGGGTGGCGAGTTACACGGTTCTTGCGGCGGGGCTATGTTCAGAACGTTGTTCCATGCATCTGGCGTGGAACAGGCTACGGCCCAGCCATGTGCGCACGTCTGGTGTACGCCTTGTTTACCTGTTGTGCATAATTTCCAAATTTGATAAACAGGAATATTGCTGTTGTGCGTGTTGAGGGAGCGTGGACTAGTTCCGTCTATGACTTTTGCATTCTATCCATATGCCTGTCGCTCTTATTCCTTCGGGTTCTCACTAGATATGTAGTTTGTGGATGGAGCTGTAAATGGTTCAACGCAAGCCACAGGCACAGGTAAATGCTGAACTAAATGCCACCAACCATATGTTTATATCGACTTCAGTGTATAGAACTGTATCTGTATGCATTATTCGACTTATTTTATTTGATTTGGTCGTTTCAAATGATTGGCTGTTGTTTGACATCCCCGGTGTGGCTGCACTTGAGGTGCATGTTGACAGATGGCCTACCGGTCTATTACCCACTGCCTCATCCATACTGGCTCCAGGAGACCGTTGGTCGTTGCTGGAGAGGACGGGGTTCACGTCCTTTGTGGCCGTGCTAGGCTCGAGGAGTGGTTCCATGCACTCAATGTGGAGCGTACTACGGTCCAGCCACCGCCTTGTGTGCGCTTGATTCCCAGCTACAGCGTGCTTGTGTTTGCCTGTGAAGCAGTGTCGGCCGGCTCCGTTGATGAAATCTGGCTCCCATCCACGCGCTTCCCGGTCTTATTCCTTCGGGTTTACACCGGTTATGGGGTGTGGTTGGAGCTGTTGGTGGTGCAGCGCAAGCCTCCCATGGTCCCTCTGTAGGTGCAAGCGTCCTATGGCTGGCCACAATGACATGAATCCGATATATGATGCCGCCAACCATGTATAATAATAAACAGAGTTAGAAATCAAGGGAATGATTAAAATATGCGAGAGTTGGAAAGCGACCAAATTGTACGGAAAAATATACATCGGTATCTTTGTCCTGTTTACCCCGTTTTTGCGATTTTGATACTTACTACTCTTGAAATCAAGTATTTTCCCAAATTTTCGTGGTTGGCTTCTACTGCATCCGATTTTGGGGCATTGTTTCTAGCGTTTGAGCCACAAGTCTTTTGAAATCGAATGATTTGCTGTTTACTGGGGTCCATTCTAGAAGCTAGGACACTGCACGCCCACTGAAAGCGGTTTTGACACCTTGTATACAGCTATCCGTTGGTCACGCGTCAGCAGAGAGGAAGTGTATGAGTCCTGTCACTGAAATCTGAAGCTGGTAAGTACAGATGAATTAAAACGATATTGCTCCACATGCATATTTCGAAAACACAACACAACAACTCCGAAGTAGGGGTGTAAATTCATGGCAAGTGTCGATCCGTCCACCATGGAGGAAAGCATGCTGATGAAAGTCTGTTATGTTCTCTTAGTTGCGAAAAGCAAAGTAAATTGAAAATAAAGGTTACCGGCGATGGCGTCTTCTGGGTAGACATTAATCTCCGATTGCCCACTCTGAGAATGGATTTTGTCCCAGTTAACTTGCCTCTGGCGTCGCATTCTAACACAAACTTCTGGGATCTCTGGCTTGAAGAACCGTCGCAACATATGGTAAGGAACAAACTGCTCGACCATGTGTCTGCAGAGTCCCACAGAGCTTTGGAAGCTTCTGGTTACTTCGTGCTTGTTTTCTGTCCGTCGTAAATTATGTCTGCGATGAAGAGAATGTGCCTTCCTCTTGGGGCGAATCAGTTATTATCCCAATTTTCCAGAAAGTCGCTCGTACTTCATGTGCAAATCATCGCGGGATTAGTCTTATTTCGGTTGCCTCTAAGCTATTGGCATCCCTTCTGCTTCGTAGACTATCCCCGGTACGTGAATCATACTACCGTGAAGAACAAGCTGGATTCCGTCCTGTCCGCGTATGCGTGGATCAAATCTTCACATTCCGCCAACTCCTTGAACATCGCCACATTTAGCACAGGCCCACTATCATTGCATTTCTAGACATACGTGCCGCTTTTGACTCCGTTGATCGACCTGCTTTATGGCGTTGCTTGCTAAAGAACGGGGTGCCAGAGAAATATACCGCCATCTTACGAGCACTTTACCTTCATACATCCGGCAGAGTGAGGGTCTATGGCAAGCTTTCCTCGCAATTCGCTGTCAATAGCGGTGTGCGACATGGCTGCCCTATGTCTCCATTCCTCTTTAACTTCGCAATCGAAAATGTTCTGTCGAATGCTCTAGAAGGTTTCCAATAATTTGGCCTAGTGCTTCTACCGGGTGAGCGCGCGACCGACTTAGATTATGCTGATGATATCGCCTTATTTAGTGACGATCCTCAGGGTATGCAACTCATTCTGGATCGTTTGGCGGTTGAAGCATCTAAGTATGGCATGAGCTTCGCCCCATCGAAGTGTAAAGTACTGCTCAAGGATTGGCTTTCACCTGCACCCGTGCTCACTCTCCAAGGTGCACAACTTGAACAGGTAGATAGTTTCGTCTACCTTGGGAGCTGTGTTTCCGCTGACGGCACTATCAACAAAGAAGTTTCGCTTCGTATCGCTAAAGCTCGATCAGCATTTGTCAATCTGAGGCACTTGTGGCGTCGTCGCGACGTCTCATTCACATTAAAGGGCCGAGTTTACAGCGCGTCCGTTCGCTCAGTATTGTTGTACGGGAGCGAGTCCTGGCCGATTCGCGTGGAAGACATGCGTCGTCTTTCTGCGTTCGATAACGGTTGCTTAAGGAGGATCGCTCGTGTTCGGTGGCAACATCGAGTTACCAGTAATGACGTTCGACGTCGCGTCTTGAGGAATGCAAGTATTTCCTTCAACAAACTGGTTTTGTTGCGCCAGTTAAGATGGCTCGGTCATGTCCTACGCATGGCACCTGAGCATCTGCCGCGTCGCGCTCTATTCGCTCTTCAAGGACCTGGTTGGAGGCGACCGCGTGGTGGTCAGCCTTCCACATGGCGGCAGCGCATGAAATCGCTGACGTCGTGTCTAGCCGCTGTTGGATCCGTACGTCTTCCAGGATGGGGACCCAAAGATGAGGAGTGCCAATGGCTTAGCACTCTTGAAGACATGGCCCGCAACCGGAATCAGTGGAAGAATTGTGTACAGTATTGTATTGATTCATATGTTTAATACTACCAACATTGAAAATGACAAAAAAGAGAAAAATCGGCGTGTGACAAACAAACTAAAAATGGTTTGTTCTTTTTTTGTCAAAATGTTCCATTCTTCTTGCGGCATATTAGCTGAAGTGTGTTGCTCACCTTCAACTACTATGCCACGATGATTATGTCGCAGTGACTTCAACTTATCTGCCAACCTCCATGACTTTGTTGGCTCTAAGTCTAGTTGCTAGACTGTTGAGATTTCATTACATACATACATTTCTGCGATCGAAGTTACGCATGTGAGTTGGTGAGTTTGCGTTTTGATTGGTCGGCGGCTACTTGGTTTGACATGGGCGATAGCGAACCATTACTCAAGCGTGCTGTTTTTCGATCATAAGAGTTAACTCGTGGTACGAATGCTGTACTCAAGTTGGTTTTGTTACCGCAACTGTTCCGAGGGATCAAAATCTCCAACCTTTATCCAACACCAAATGAAGAGAATCACACACACACAATACACGTTAGTTAGAGGTGGGAAACACCTCAGCCACTGTGCCGCAATACATAGAAGAAAAAAGAAAAAAAACAACCGGTGCAAGCCAGCTGAGCTACCGGTAACGGATGGGCATCGTTCCGGTAACCTACCAGCCGGCTACTGTGCGCCAAAAAAGTAATTTCCTATGAAAAATTATCAAATGCTAAATAATGTGATCATTGTTAGAGCAGGAGGCTAAGAGGGATGGGGTGGGACAAAGAAACTCACAACACGAACGCCACTGAGGTCGGCTCCTATCCATATCAACAAGTGTATCCAGCCAAGCGTATTCATCGTCTTTCGGACCCCAACCAGGGAGCCGAGACGCTCCAACTAAGGCCAGCTTCGAAATGAGGACCTTCATTCCTCTCGACCAAGTCATCGCTTGTCAACCTCTTCTCTTCTTCCATTCACACTCCCGGCGCGCAAACAACGCACGTCGCGTTAGTCGTTGGGCTGGCATACGTAACATATGGCTGAGCCATCGGAGCCTGGTGCGTGAAATGAAGAGAATGCTGAGACTGAATTACTCAGATTCCTAACCATTAACATGCCTAGAGTGAGTCACTATGAAGATACTTAGCAAATGGCAGCCATCCTAGTTCAGGGAATCACTTCAAGGTCCAATCGTATGAAAATGACTGAACGCTGTTGTTGTTTTACTCTTGTTCCTTTGTTGTTGATTTGTGACTTAAACAATAGCACAAACTCTTGAAAAACATTTTCCTTTCCTGTTCCAGCTTACTGAAGACTCTTACTTGTTAGAGTATTCCTTCACAACATGAAGATTTTTGACTAACCTACACATCAGCACTAATCTGGCACTATCATTTTCGACGTATTGCGAGGACGATGCCGCCTTCCAAAAGAGAAGTACGACTCAGGCGAAAACTTGATAAAGTAAGTGGACCTGTCTTGTTCACCGTTCATTCTAGAACTTCAAACCGGCCTTTGATAAGGTAAACTAACTTCGTCTTGCTCATATTCAGTACAACTCCGATGGAATTCCCTTGGCAGAACTCAAAAGTTTATTAGGTGATTCCGATTTACCTCAAAGGCAGATCAGCACACTGGTC
>CALYDF020004727.1:0-15618 GCA_944474145.2 Dicrocoelium dendriticum | reverse complement strand
CACACAGACTGGTGAGTTCCTCAACACCCATTATGGCCCATACCGGCATCAATTTATGTACATGCAAGAAGCATTGAGCGCAGTATAGGAGGCTCCGGTGATTCAACGACAAGCAGCACGTAGTAGAAAGTTAATTATTGCCTCAACGGCTACAATCTAGGTAGGGTGGACTGCTGTCGTGAACTGGCAGGGTCGCCAAATTTGTAATATTCCTTCGGTCCGGCGTTCTGAGCGCTTCCGTGTCCAAGTAGTGTGACAAGCTGCAATGCAAAATAAATACCTCGTAGACGACTGTACGCTCGAGCCGCCTAGTAAGTGGCCGATGTAAAGGAAGCAGCTAAGGAAGCACGGAAGAGTAAAGAAAGAGTGCCGGAGAGGAATATGAGGGTAATGATATTAGGAAGCAAAACCCATCGACCTCTTACCTGTGAATGTGTTACCGGGACGCCCGCGGACCGGCTACAGCACACCAAGAAATTGAGTTACCGCGTAGAACTCACAGTACAATGAAACACGACAGGTAGGCCGTGACCAAATAGTCCGGTAAGTTGGCACTTCCAAGCACTTTCGGATCACAAGGAAACTGACAAAGCCAAATCTGATCAGTTAACAGAAACTAGTTATACGGAAACTAGCCCTTTCCTTCCAAGCTCGAGAGTGTCAGATTAATCCGTTTGTACCGACTTCGAGTAACCACTGACCGCTTATAAAACGCAGTCGCAGTAGCCTGCTGAAATTTCTTCACATCCTGTTCGATGTCCGCAATTTTCGCGAATACAATTTCACCAAACGATTAAACGTAGGATGATCGTCCAACATGATGACAGCTTCCAACGAAGCACCACGGTTCAAAACTGCACTTCGTTATCTACTTGAACAACAACAATAACAACTGTGTTAAAATCCACAAAATTTTATAATACCACGTACCCTAAATCCTCATAAAACTGTCCATGATACACCATACAACCTCAATAAGCGGCATAGTCCACCTTTAGTATGACGTACCATACCACCCTCACCAAATTATGCACATAACACTTTGGTCAGGATCCCGGTCCGAACGTCCTCCATCTTTTCGGGGACCGTCACATCCGCCACTGGCGCGATTTTGAATGCGGGCTGTTGTTCATGAGGACAACCTGTTTCTGCGTTCTGAAAAAGTAATCGTTTTAATGGAGGAATTTCTTTCGCAACGTGTTTCCAAGGTGGTCAAAACCTCCAAAAATGCGAACTTGATCTGTACCATGCTTAATTACAAAGTTGAATAAAAGTGTAAAAGTTGAAATATAACCCTAAGTAAGGCGTTAAAAAGGAAACGGACTGTAAAATATGGTTTACGTAAGTCCTCGGCATGTATTTCATAGAAGAAGTCATTCGGATAATGTACGGTAAATGATGCAAGACATAGGGGCATCGGCGTTGACTAGCTGGCTTATGGAAGTGTGGATTGATTTCTAGCGTAGCTTGCATATGGCTTTGTTAACCGTATAATGGATATGATGAAGAGAATCCTCGCTAATGGATAGATAAAGCAGTGTGTATGTGTAATCATGGTAAATGCGGTTTAAAGCTCTCTCTCTCTCTGTCGATATTTACATGGTTATATATATATATATATATATATATATATATGTATACCTATGTGTATATGTAAATATATGGGTATATAAATATATATATACATATATATATATATATATCTGTTATAACGATATGTATATACTGATGCATAATGCGTATAATTATGTACATAAATATACATATATATATATATATAAAGGAGGGAGAGCCTATGGTGCGCTGAGGCTGGTGGTGGCTAGATCCTGACAGATGGTCTACCCACTGCTGCTACTGTTGCGCCATATTCTCATGTCCTGGGAGCCTCCTCGTGGTGACCGCTGGGTGGGAGTTGGGTTTCGCCCTTCTCCTTGCTAAGATCCAGGACACCAATCCGCATGAGTCAGCTAACTGCCCATGTGCTAGACCCGCTGCCTTTCGGGTGTTCATTTGATCGAAGGCTTTGGCTGAGGATCCGAGTCGTTCTCCAGTCAGGATTGGGCGCCCTGGCAGTATCCTAGTCCATCCTCCCCGGAGGTTAGGAAGTGGTCGATGGCCCTCTTCCCGTAAAACCTAGTCATGGGAGACAACAGGTTTACGGGTGATACTCTCAAAGCTCGATTGGCGTAGGGCACGAGGGCCACGCATTGTCTCTGGCGGTGGGAGGACACCTCCGGGTGTTCAATGGTTTGCTACTGCCCGCCTCAAGCCAGGCAGCCCCTGGTCAAATTGGTGCAAACCCGCCAAAAACCCACCTGCGTCTGGCCGTGGTCGCAGGTGCGTATCCAATTACAGTCGCAAAACATATGATAAGTGTTCCAGAACCTCAAAGTCTGCGTGTGACGGCCGTCAAGCAGATCCCCATCTGTCTCTGCAATCACATTCCCGAGCTGGATCCGCTCTCCACTGTCTTGTGGTTCAGGCTATTGAGCCAAAGGCTCCGGGAGGAGTCCCTCAAGCAAACCTCCGCAGGACAAAGACCACCTCGCGTGCGATTGCCCACCAATGCAATCGTATGCCTGCGCGCAAAGCACTCAGCATCGGGTGCTGGAACGTGCGCACACTACTGGACCGTAACTCGAGCGAGCGCCCGGAGCGACGCACCACACTGGTCGCGATGGAGCTGGCGCGCTACCACATCGATATTGCGGCGCTCAGTGAAACTCGGCTCGCTGAGCAAGGTAAGTTACATGAAGCAGATGCTGGCTACACATTCTACTGGGTGGGCAACGCCGCCTCAGCACCACGTGAACATGGGGTCGGATTTGCAATATCCGATCGCCTGAATGGCCAGCTGGTGGGTGAACCAACGGGCATCGGTGCGCGACTGATGACTGTTCGCCTACGACTCGGAAGAGGTAAGTTTGCTACTTTTATAAGCACGTACGGTCCGACCATGTGTTATCCTGATGACACGCGTGATCAGTTCTACACTGGGCTATCCTCCGTGATACGGTCTGTGTCGAGGAGCGATCGACTATTTCTGCTGGGTGATTTCAACGCGCGCGTTGGGCGTGATGCATCAGCGTGGACAGATGTTATCGTTTGGCACGGCATTGGTTCAGCGAATGCGAACGGTGACAGGCTGCTCTCACTATGTGCCACTCACGGCCTGCCGATCACGAACACTCGGTTTGCACTGAGTGCCAGTTATATAGCAACCTGGACGCACCCACGGAGTGGTCACGCTCACATGCTCGACTATGTCATCGTACGTCAGCGTGATACGCGTGAAGTGCGCATGACACGTGTACTGCGTGGAGCTGAGTGTGGCACTGATCACAAGTTGGTTCGGACCAAACTGTACATATATTTGCGTAAATCGATGTATTGCACTCCCGCCGTGAATCGGCGTAAATTTAACATTCTCTCCCTCGGTACTGTGGCGAAACCTACTGAGCTGGAGAAGGCGATGACTGCACGCCTGTGTGGTGTTGTGGACTGCATAGCCACAGTGGGCGACCTGTGGCACCACAATCGCGACCAGGTGACAGCTGCTGCCGAGGAGACCATCGGGCGCGCAAACTGTAAACGGCCTGATTGGTTTGATGACAACAATGTGACGATTGGCGCATTGGTGTCAGAGACGAATGCAGCATTTGCTGCACATTTGGCAGACCCCAGTGACTTGGGGAAGAAGAGTCAGTTTCGCAAACTTCGACGGCGGCTGACCCGAGAGCTCCGTCACATTAAAAATGCATGGTGGACGGAGAAGGCGAAGCAGATAGAATGCTACGCCGAACGCCGCCAACACAAGGAATTCTTTGACTCCTTGAAGGCGGTGTATGGACCGAGATTGGAGCCGCTGAGGACACTGATCGATGGTAGTTCAGGCGCTACCTGCACCCAGACTGCAGACATAATGCAGGTCTGGCGGAAACACTTTGACTGTCTCTTGAACAACCGTTCATAGATCGACCGGCCTACATTGAACGGCCTGAAGCAGCACGATATGAAGGCGGATCTTTCGGGTACGCCGACACTGAATGAGACGCAGAGAGCACTTGCTCAGCTGCGAAACGGCAAATGTGCCGGAGGTGACGGGATCCCACCTGAAGTATTGAAACACGGTGGACCAGCGTTGTTGACTGCGCTGCACCACTTGGTGCAACGCGTGTGGATTGAGGAGGAGGTGCCTCCTGAGCTGAAGGATGCCCTTGTGCTATCACTGTACAAGGGCAAAGGTAGCAAGCAATGTTGCACGAATTATCGGGGCATCAACTTGCTGAGTTGTGTGGGCAAGATGATTGCCGGAATCCTGATTAATCGCCTCGTGAGTCAGGTTGTGGAACCTAACGTGGCGGAAGAGCAATGTGGATTCCGTTCGGGGCGCAGCACTATAGATATGGTGTTTGCGGCTCGTCAGTTGCAAGAGAAGTGCAGAGAACCACACCAGCCATTGTACTTGCTTTTTGTTGATTTCACCAAGGCATTTGAGACGGTGAACCGCGAGGCATTGTAGCTGGTGTTGGGTAAGTTTGGTTGCCCGCGTAAGTTTGTAAGTTTAATTGAATATCTGCACAGTGGGATGCGAGCGAGGGTGCAGCTGAGTGGAGATACCTCGGATGACTTTGCAGTTGTCGCTGGTGTGAAGCAAGGCTGTGTCTTAACTCCTGCTCGGTTTAATATATATCTTCATGCAACGTTGTCTTGTGCTTTTGATGCGGCTTGTGCTTACGGTGTTCGTGTGGAGCACCGTATTGATGGTGGGTTGCTGAACATCCGTCGTTTCGGTGCAAGAACTCTAGTCTGTGAGACAACTATCCGTATGTTGCTGTTTGCTGACGACTGTGCGTTGTTTTCACACATCGCGGATGAGTTGCAGCACATGACTAGTGCTCTGGCTTCGACAGCGGCCAAATTCGGGCTCACCATCAACACAAGCAAAACTGTCTGTCTCTCTCAGCCTTCACCGGAGGTGCAATCTTCAAGATTGCCGCGAATCAGCATTGGTGCTGAAGTATTGGAAACCACCTCCCGCTTCTGCTACCTTGGGAGTGTGATATCGACTGATCAGCAGCTACACGTTGAGTTGCGTATTCGCGTGTCGAAGGCGGCAGCGGCATTCGGGAAGCTAGAGTACCGAGGGTGGAACAACCATCAGCTTACCATTGGCACGAAGCTGATGGTGTACAAATCCATGGTACTGTCCGTTCTTCTATACGGCAGTGAAACGTGGACGATGTACCGTCGGGATGTGCGATATCTCGAGCGGTTCCATCAGCAGTGTCTGCGACGAATTTTGTGGATAGGTTGGGGCGCCAGAGTTGCAAACACGGAAGTGTTGCGCCGAAGTGGGATGTATGCAGTGGACTGCATACTTTTACTGAGGCACCTGAGATGGCTCGGTCATGTGAGCCGTATGGATTCGACGCGGATACCGAAACAACATTTATACGGTCAGCTGAGTATTGGGAAGCGGCACGTGGGGAAACCCAAGTTACGTTACCAGGACATGATTAAAGTGAGCCTCACACGTTCTAATCTTGATTGCAGATCATGGGAATCGAAGGCGGTTGATCGACGTGCATGGCGCGATCTAATCACGAAGGCAGTTGCTGAAGTGCGGGAGAAAGCCCTCATGCATGCAGCGAAGAAGCGGCAATTACGGAAGTGGCAAGCACCGATGAATTGTACTCCATCGACACCGAGCGCATGGTGCTGTAGAACATGCGGTCGCGAGTGCCTTAGTAAGGCAGGCCTAGTGAGCCATGAGAGAGGTCACTCGGGACCACTACCGAAGCGCCGATTGGTCCGGCAGTGAACGTAGGCAGCACCGGCGCAGCGTTTGTAGGCACGCTGAATTCGATTTACTAACCGCATGGTTGCATGCTAAGTCTCTTTATTTCAGGTGGTGGGTTTGCGATTCTCTCCTAATGCCTTTCTTTCTCATGTAAATGTCTAGCGGGCCATGAGCTAGGTCCTTTGGGGCCACTGCAGAAGCGACGACGGTTCCTGCAGAGAATTACGCCGAGCCGGCGCAGCGTTTGTAGGCACGCTGAATTCGATTTACTAACCGCGTGCTAGCATGCTAAGTCTCTTTATTTCAGGTAGTAGGTTTACAGTTTTTACCTTAATGCTTTTATTTCTCATATAAATATCTCCCTGTACTCTATTCCATTAACTTGCACACCTTGCCTAAGCCAATTGTATTCGATTTCCATAACATTTTTGCGTTTGTGGCATTCCGTGAACTATATTTCCTGACCTCGTGCACTTAGCTAGGATTTGTTTGTAAACAACTTATTACATATGCTATTTAATTAAGGTTTATATCACCGTTTCCTTATGCATTAATCGAGTTTTTCTCTTTTTCTTTTTCAAGTGTTTGGCTGTTGTTTGATATCCCCGGTGTGGATGCGCTTGATGTGCATGTTGACAAGGTGCCTACCGGTCTATTACCCACTACCTCGTCCATGCTGGCTCCAGGAGACAGTTGGTCGTTGCTGGAGGGGACAAAGTGCACGGTCCTTGTGGTCATGTTAGGCTCGAAGAGTGGTTCCATGCAGTCAGTGTGGAGCGGACTACGGTCCAGCCACCGCCTTGTGTGCGCTTGATTCCCAAATACAGTGTGCTTGTGTTTGCCTGTGAAGGAGTGTGGGCCGGCTCCATTGATGAAACGTGGTTCCCATCCGCATACATCCCGGTCTTATTCCTTCGGGTTTACGCTGGATATGGGGTGTGTGGTTGGAGCTGTGGGTGGTGCAGCGCAAGCCATCCATGGTCCCTCTGTAGGCGCAGGCGTCCTGTGGCTTGCCACAGTGACAGGCAAATCCGAAATCGGATGCCGCCAACCATATGTATATAAACGTAAAAGGAACTGTATATATATATATATATACATTATATATATATATATTGCACTGAAAGGCCCATGTGTGTATAAATGCATGGGTTATTGACTATGGTATACAAGATTGATATGATCAAAGGTAACAAAAATGAACGTTATATAAGGATGCAGTGTTAGTCTCTTTACTGAAGCATGCTCTATGCATGATACCTGTGACATAGTAGATTGGAAATATATCCCGATTGGTATTTTGCATGGTAAGCAAGTGATCCCATATCGCAATTGGTTATGCGATATACATTTGCGGTTTATGAATATATGTATGTGTTATGCATATATATATATATATATATATATATGTAAATATATATGAGTTTGGAGTGCGTACGATTGTGGTAAGGATGATCTATTGGTTACCATTTACCTTTGGTAAATGCTATAGCCTTTAATCACGCAAGGGAAAAGGAGTTCGCATGAATTGATGGTATGTAAGGATGTAGTTGCGTAATCCGGTGATTTCTGAGCGGTATAGGTGCCATGCGGGAAAGTGGGTTCAAGAGGCAGTGGGTATGGAGCAAAGAATATGGCGTCCTTAAGGGTGGCTGACTTAATCGATGGTGTTATTTGAAGTAGGGAAAATGTACATCTGAAAACCATCCAGCAAAAGCTACGTAATTTCTACGTTAGTGGGTGTATTAACTTGAACAGCATAGTCGGTTTAGTTAACGTTGATGGTATATACGCCTATACTTTAGTGTCTTGGATAGTGAGGTAACACAACGTCATACATGGGATGTAAATATTTGGCGCAAGATGTTGTCCACATAATGCTGACGTATTTGCATGGCTACATCAATAAATAAATAAATAAATGGTTTATTCTGGATGTGGTGGTGACATGGTACTGAAGTAGGCAATCCCTTTTTAAGGCGGTGTTTGATTATATGACAAGTGCGCAGACGGGACGCTCCAACCATATGCAACTATTCTCGTGTAAGTGGGGAGCGTTCGGAACGCTCATCACCCACCAAGCGAGAATACTGAAAAATGGTTCATCAAATATCGTTGCAGTAGGAGGGGATGGCTCATGAAGGTGAGCATTGCTAAGTGTCAGAGCACTAAAGAAACAGTATTTAGCAATAATGGACGGATGCAACGACATGTTACAGGTTGAAAATGGCTGCGGAAAGTTAACTTACCGCTTTGTTTTTGGAGGACGATTTTGTTCGCATACGTCGCGGGGTTGCGAACACGTGTTGATGTATGAATGCCCCCATACGTAATCTGAAGATTACGGAGCCACCCACGGAACCTGTGAGCTTGTAGTCCGCCGCAAGAAGATAGCGGTAGTTCGCATACTTCCATTCGGCTGTGGGACGACAAGACACGGATTCAGGGGGTGGCCCTGAAACGGGCCGTTGCTCCGTTCTCCAAGGAATGGTAATAGTGTGGTAACTGGAAGCCGAAGGAAGAGCGGACAAAGTGCTATGATAGGATACGTCTAATGCACGTACGTAACATGAAATCTAAAAAATAAATGAGGAGAGCTAAATGATGAAAATCAATGTTACCTAAAGCTACTTGTCAATGGAACCCCGCATGGCGGCTGCACGACTTGGAAGCAGACTGTGTGGCAGCTCTAGGTGAGAACGCAGTGCGCAGTGCATATCAATGGCTCTGAAACGGAGGTGAGTATATAAAATCGATGTTACCTGTAACTGCGTGTCAGTGCAACATCACATGGCGGCGGCATGACTTGGGGGAGGCGGCAGTACGTGACAGGAGGCTCTTTGGTAGTGAGAGGAAACAAGGCGTTGGGCGGCACATGTTAGTGGCTCTGAAATGGAGATGAGCCTTGAAAATCTATGCTACCTGTATCTACGTATCAAGGCGACATCACATGGCGGCGGCAGGACTTGGGAGGAGGCTCCGTGGCAGTGAGAGGAAACAAGGCGGTGGGCGGCAGATATCAGTGGTTCTGAAATGGAGGTTAGCATAGAAAATCTATGTTACCTGTAACAACGGATCAATGCGACATGACATGGCGGCGGCAAGACCAGAGAGAAGGCAACGGCCGGTGCGTAGCGCGTTGTCTCTGAAAGGGTAGTTATTACAGGAAACATATGTACCCCTGTCAGCATGCCAATGTGATACAAAGCGTTAATAGTGATGAATATGCGCAGGCAAGGAAATGGATGTACCCGTTAAGAACACCACGGAGATGTCTGAAACTGTGAAGCTTGTAGGAGAAAAGTGACGTCTCAGTGCAGGCGAGCACCTTGGGCCGGGTAAGTTTCTCTAAGATTGTTGAGTTCGCACATATCGCTTCTAAGATGACGCACGATGCTTGTTAACTTGTCCTAATGACATTGAAATTCAGTGGAATGGGATCTCCGCAGCCGTCTCAAATTGATCACAGGTCTTTTTGGTCCACCTTCGTGGACTCATATCATGCTCTTGTGTGCACGGAAATCTGTACGTCTTTTGGAGTATCCGGAAACACAAAGCACCGCAAGATTGATGTCAACCGATTAACTAATTCCTCTGCCCACACTAGTTACCAGCCTTTATTGGCATATGCAGTCCGTTGTAATCTACCGCAAGAAGTGGAACAACACTGCACTTATATACGGAAGGCAATGACCATTTCCGGACAGTCCACCTGCCGACTAACTCGACGCCCGTTGAGCGGTTCGATCTCTGCTTTTTCTCTGGAGCTGTTCGAAAGCCGCAAATATCGCGAGACATGGTGGTCTGAGCGTGCTTTAGAAGTGGAGACTGCCGCCCTCTCTGGCAACACTCGCAAGCTTTTCCAACTCCATCGGTCCACTGGCTATTCTTGCCTTACTAACTTGTTAACGGCTCGTGAACACTGGGCCGAAGCCGTTGATTGCGGGAAGGCAGTGGACGTGCCGTTTATTGACTTTTCCAAAGCTTTTGACACCGTTCCACATTCGCGCCTTTTGTACAAGCTGAATTCCTTTGGTATTTCTGGACCAGTCTTACGATGGATTTCAGCTTTCCTAATCGGAAGGGAAATGTGTGTGCCGGTGGGTTCAAGCTTGTCCTTCCGCCAATGTGTTCTCAGTGGCGTTCCGCAAGGTTCGGTTCTTGGCCCCCTTCTCTTCACTTTATACGTTAATGACCTACCTGATGAATTGGGTGTGCCATCCCTAATGTTTGCGGATAATTTAAAATTCTGGTTCACGATAGGCGAGCCGATTGGTCCACTGACCCTACAGGAGGCTCTGGATAGACTTTGGCACTGGTCAATTTTGTGGCAGTTGCCAGTTAATTTAGGGAAATGTTCCGTTCTACGCGTGGGTCCGAATGACCCGCCGACGCGTTATTTGCTTGGCTGCAACGAGGTACCGCGAGTTCAACTCCAAGCTGACCTCGGTGTTTTGCTGTCATCTGACTTCAAGTCCAGTGAACACTGGAAGACAGCTGCTCGTAAAGGCTTCAACATGTTGTGAATGATCCGCAGGTCATTCGGGATCATGACCACCGACATGTTTGTTAGACTATTTTCGGCTTTTGTAAGGCCGCACTTGAAATACTGCGTCCAGGCTTGTCCTCCATGCCTGGTTCGTGATAAGATGGCAGTTGAACGAGTTCTGCGGTCCGGGACGAAAATGGTGTACGACTTAAAGAAGCTGACGTACCCGGAGAGGCTACGTAAGTTGGATATGTTTTCCATGTATTACAGGCGGCTTCGGGGCGACTTGGTCCTTACATATCGTATATTGATGGGTCAGATTGGTCCTGCTTTGACTGGACTGTTTCGCCCAACTCGAATGCCAACCCTTCGTGGTCACCCATGAAAGTTGCACAAACCCCGGTCTGACCGGGTTTTGGCAACTTTTAGATTATCGCTTAGGGTTATAGCTTAATGGAACACATTGCCTGCAGACGTCGTGATGGCACCGACGTTGAAAGAGTTCGAGCATCGACTTGACGCTCTCGGTCTGCAGTTTAAAGTCTTCCCCTTCGTGATGGGGGACTTCAATCTTCCCGACGTTGACTGGCAGAATTTTTCCTGCGACGCTGTTACAAGGTGTTTGGCTACCGAGCTTCTCGAGCTGGCCTTGCATGCTTCCCTGCACCAATTTGTCGATCGGTCTACTAAATTCATGATGGGTCAAAACCCGTCCCTCTTGAAGTTGATCTTCGCTAAATCCATTGAGTTTGTCACGGATATTGTATACAACTCACCTTTCGGTGCTAGCGACCATGCATGTCTCTCATTTAAGTGCGCCATTCGTCGCCAGACGAATGATCATCCCGACCGAGTACCAAATTTATGGCGCGCAGACTTTCAGACAATGAAAGCCAAAGCCGCAAACTCGCCTTGTGTCATTTTGGAAAGTGACGACATTCAAACGGCCTGGGATAGCTTTAAATCATACTTGAGTGAGCTCTCTCTCCCATATACCACTATCTGGCAGGAATCAAACTAGGGCAAAGCCACCCTGGTTTGATTCTGCTGTACGCAAACAACTTAACAGACGTGCCAGATGTTGACGTAATTACTTATCTGCTCCCTCATTGTGCACCTTCAAGCGATATCGTGAGGTTCGAAATGCCTGCAGGCAGTATCGACGTGGTGCTCGTCTACAGCATGAAGTAGAGCTTGCTCGTATAGCCTCATCAAACCCGAAACGCTTCTTCGCTTATGTCAAAAGGCGAAGCAACATGAATTCGTGCATCCCAGTGTTGTTTGGCCCGGACGGCACTGCTGTTGTCACGGATCACGAAAAAGCTTGTTTGCTCGGAGAACAGTATGCTGGGGTTTATGTTAGAGCGTCACAGCCGCCGCATATCAGTCTCCAGGCAAAAGTTCCTGAGGGCTCCCACTTGGAGGAGGTTTCTATAACCGAGGCTCAAGTGCTCCGGCTTCTGAGGCAATTAAATTCCAATGAAGCTGCCGGTGGAGATGCTCTTCATCCCAAAATGTTGTACGAGTTGGCTGATAAAATTTGCTCTCCGATTACGCATCTTTTTGTAAAGTCTCTACGAGGCTGCTCTCTACCCAAGGACTGGAAGGAGGCTATTGTTTGCCCCATTTTTAAGAAAGGTGATAAGCACCTCCCTGATAACTATAGACCGGTCAGTTTAACGAGCGTGCTGGTCAAGTTATTGGAAAAGCTCGTGAGGGACGCTCTCGAAGGACATTTGAAAGCGTTTGAGTTGCTTAATCCTTCTCAGCACGGTTTTCTTTACTAACACTACTGTTTTCTTTTATTCTTCACGTGGCCGGCACAGCGGGGACTGCTAGTGCAGGGCACGTGGGCATTGTTTGGTTGACCATATGAATCGTGTGTGTTGATTTGGCTCTCCTTTGGCACATCAAGGCACCGGTTTCCCTGTTGGATCAACGATGTTTTCGAAGGTGGAACATTCGCGGGATTTTCCTACTGTTCCGGTCCCAATTGAACTTGAACTTGATTCTCGAAGCTTTTCCCAAATTTCATTATGCTTTATCGCTTGATCCATTTTTCCGCGCCACCCTCCGGACTTATTGGTGTCTGCTAGAGTACAAGGAGCAATCTCATCCGGCAAACCCGCTTCACCCTTGTTCTAAGGTAGCCTACTATTTTTATGAATCTAGTCGATCTGGAAGCTTCTGTGCCTTATCTGACTCAGGTCGATGCGACCTCTTAGTTTTCAACGAGAAGTAATAACGTTTTGCTCACTTATTTTGGGAGCCTTGTTAGAGTTAGAACCAGTCTTACCCGAGTAAAACCAAGGGTATGGAGAACCAAATCCACTTGGCTCCACTGCACTGTGTTCGAGCTTGTTACCGTGCAACAAAGAGCGAAGCAACATCATGTTCCAACTGACTACAATTGGGTGTGCACAGAGGTGGCATGTTTTCACCAAAACCAGTGATTTTTGTGTTTGTTTGGTATAACGGAGCATTGTTCTTGTCGTCCGGCTCACTCAACATGCAACACCTGTGAAAAACTCGTCTCCACTATTATCGCAAGCGTCTCAAATATCAGATCTAACAATTTATGGTTTTGGGGGTTGTCTTCTTGCCCTGGGTACTTTGTCCGATTTTGTGTTCACTGCGAATACTCTACTCGATCGATATCGCGTGTTCTGGCATACAACGGCAGACTAGTCTGGAGTCTGTGGAAACCGATCTTACTAGAACCACCGCTTACAACCATAACAAGCCTCAGCATGTAGCTGACAATTGACCATGTTTGGTAATCACCACACCAACACTTCTCGTCTGAAAGCCGACATGCTGGACGAAAGTATTCTCATGTATCTGTACCACCAGTTCTCTCTCGGTAGCCACTATACTGTCAACAGGACGCTCCGAATATTCATGTGAAAGGTTCAGATCACCGTTGGTCACAAAGTTCAGTAATGATTTCACTCTGTTTGAGCAATTTGCTAAGCTGCGTATCCTTCAATCGCCTAGAAGGGGGCAACAGTAAACACGGATAGTTGTCTCCAATCGGTCCCACTCAATGGGCACGAAGCAACTTGGATATTCGGTTTTCTCATGGAGAACGGCCTTTCCAATTCTGCTCAGCGCGGGATGTATTCGTGACAGGGGAAAATGCATTTGCCGTGTATGTTAAGGCTACACTGGTGATTTTTTGAGTGACGCATAGTTACAAATGTTTTGACATTGTAGATCGGCTGTGCACTCTCGTGGTATATAGTTTCGCTTACATTAAGTCTCCCACTGCCTGTTTCCCGTATCGAACTGAACAAGGGCAGCGGCCGTTTCCATCTCCAGTGCATAATGATACCATCAGTTTCCGCGGTCTCCCTTCAGACTGGGACGAATTGTGCTCTGAGATCCTTTCGAGCCTCCTTGTATCGCTTCTAGCCAAGGTGTCGGCGAGGATCTAGAAGCTCCAGAGGCTGGCAACCAGATTTACCACATGAAGACACTCGCCGCTAATAAGGTCTGACAAACATGCAACCAGTGACCATCAACTATGTTCACTGAGCGCCTACCTAATTTGCATGACACTATTTTGCTACGCATTCCGAATATGTGGCTTCACTAGTTAGCAAATGTCCATGCGCTCAGAACGTCGTCGTGGGCGTCCGCCGAAGCGAACCCGGAGAACGGTGCATACAAGTGCGTAGTTGTAGTCCATGCTCTTGCTCCAAATCGAACGACAGTTTTGAGCACAGCCACTCCAGTGGCGATTGATAGCGCTATGACTGGTTTGCCTCCATGACTAGTCCGAAGCAGGTGGCCACCATGGCACTCTCCGGCGGTTGCTATGTCAGGAGTTAGCGCCTGTGAGAAATAGACGGGCATCTTCACATAGGTGTAGCACCGGATCACCGTTATTATTGCAGGAGCTTACACCATGTTGGCCGCCTGGATGCAGCTCATCAGTGGACAGTTCCCCTATTTTAGGGTTCAGATTACCAGCCAGCACTACAGTGTCCGCACTTTCCGTGACGGAGCGCATTCAATTCGTGATAGATTTTATCTTTCACAGAATCAGCGCTACAATTTGTGGGGGCGTGGGCCGAAATAACAAACAGCCACCATTTGTTCCCGCGAGGCTCTGCACCGTGGTTGTCCATTTGGTCGGACATAGACTTTTCTACTGCAGTGGAGTGATGCTCTGTGCTTACATGTGGACCACAACTAGGTAACGAACGTTTATCAAATTAAGATGGCTGATGTTCAAGAACTGGGAGTTGAAAACAGTGGGATAATATTGAATTTAGTACGGGGCACCAACAATGAAAATCGTAGGTAAGGGAATAAGAAAACAGGAAGGACTGAACAGTGGCATTTTTAAACCTACCCATCCTGCTCCATGCAGCAGATGTTGGGACGCTGTTGATTGTCTTCTGCATCGAGAAATTATTTGAAGGAGAATTCATTGTGTTGCGTGGGTGGGATACTGTCAGCTTGCCTAGATCTAAACGGGAGAACAACTAGGGTTCTCAAATAAAGCCCAGTTCAAAATTTGACCGAAACGCAGTACAATTTCTACACCGGGCTACATGGAGTCCGTTTTAAGGAGGATAGAGCCACTCTCATTCAACTCCCCAACATGGGAGGCAGGAGACTGAGTTTGTCTGGTCTTTAAGGACTGACCAATCTGGTGAGTGGCTCAGAAGGTGCCGAAAGCACCATTCAATATAGCTCGGTGAAGCGTAGTGGCACGCAAACCATTGCACCACGTTAAGGTCCAGTTTCATCGCGATGATCAGGCAAGCCTTACTGGCACTCCGAAGTCATATTAAAACTGTCTATTTAGTCAGAAGCTCTGTGTGGAGTCTTTAAATCATTCGCTTATTCGACGTGTAAGCTCATTTTGGGCCACTAAACGTCAGCCAATAGGTAGGTGTTTGTTTTTTTGGTATTCATCTCTTCCAACAATAATCCTAAGGCTACCAAATGTTAAGTGCAGCGACGGACTTCGTCATCGGAACGGTTAAAACTACACATGTGCTTGTTTTGGATAGCACGAATGTTCATGTAAATCAACTAGAATGGTCCAAGCGTGGTCTTTGGTCCATCGTTCCTGGCCATTTTGTCTTTAATCTGCCGATTTTAATGTTTCCTTTTGATTCATTTTCGATTGACCTTACCTGTCCCTTTGGTTTTTTGGCTTTATCAGTCGTTATATATATATATATATATATATATATATATATGATTTGGCGGCGTCCGTATCCGGATTTGCCTGTCACTGTGACGTCCATGGGGACAGTCACAGGACGCCTGCGCCTACAACGGGGACCATGGGTGGCTTGCGCTGCAC
>CALYDF020004726.1:0-15610 GCA_944474145.2 Dicrocoelium dendriticum | reverse complement strand
ATGGTACCATGCTAAACAGTGCGAACAAGCCAGACCGATTTTTACTACCCGATGACATTCTCCTAACCCGCAAATGCCTTTCGATGGGAGTCTCTTCGGTTTCGCCTTTCTGCCATTCAATTTGGTATCGTTACCTGACCCAGTGGGTTGGTTAGCGTTCCTTACTTTTACAGCTTTGAGAGCGGCGCACATCGGTCAGGCGAGCGTGGTGGTTGCAAGATAAACCCAGTAAACCTTAGATGTTTAGCTCACATAACAAATCAATAGTCCAGTACATTTCTGTACCATCATAAAATCTACTTTCAAACCCGTCTTATTGGTCAACATTAGGCTATTTTAATAGCAAATCATAAAGCAGGTTAGGCCACTATACTCTACTGCCATATTTGAGAAAGGGAAGCGACCATTAAATTATTGTACAGCAAAGCAGTTGAAGCGTAAAGTGTTGCGAATGTTAAAAATCGTACTTTAGTTAACGCCTACAAAGGCTGCTTAGTTATATGAGCATTAACAATAATACAAAAATTGTTATGTAATGCATCTTATTCGGATAGCTATTGAAATTGGCGCAACGCTATACCCTCTCTGAGCGTAAAATCCAAGCTCGGTTTTACATTATTTGGAGCTTTTACTTCAGTCAAGTTTGTGCAGTTAAAGTAAAGGTTGGACAAAATTTTTTGTCTAGCCTGAAAATTCTGGGGTTATAGAGATCCTTCCCACAATGCTTTGCTGTTAGTTGCAACGCGCGTTAATTAATGTTACGCGGGGAGATACACAGTGCGTCCTAATCTAAGACGCTCTCTTTGTCTATTTCATTCGTTTCACTAAAATGTTCATGAATACTTGAACTACAGTACTTGTCAGATCTAAGTTACATTCCACATGGAAATCAGTGTGCATGAAATCTTCTATCTTGCTGGCTGGGAACGTGCAAGCGCTGTTCTCGTCCACAGCGATGACGGCGTTAACAGAAAGTGCTTAATATTTGAGTCAACTGAAGCTAGCATGTTAAAATCAAGCATTTATTTTTGCACCGTTATCCTGTATCCAACTTCATGGTACAAACTAAATCGCATCAAGCACAGAAACCTTGGCGCTGAACTTTGCCGCCGACGGGGAGCCAACTAACAAGTTGGTTGCAAAATAAAAAGAATATTTTTTTAACAAAATTCTTACTGTACCAAAATTGTATTTTCCTTATCAAACACTGGTCCACGGCAAGGAGAATGTTGATCGTGTTTGCCAGCAACTTTTAGGTATGTAAGATTTTCTAACCTCCTTTTTTACGCTGTGCAATTATCCAAGCACAATATAACCATTCGGTTGCTTTGGCCTAGCTGATTGTCCCCTTTAGAAACTCAACTGGTGATAGGTATTGACATCCGTGTTTTTGTAAGGTTTGTAATTGACTTGGGTTTTTCTCACTTTGACGCTCTTAAAACAACGTGCTACCTTACTTTTTCTAAGCATAACCAGTTTTTCTTTTGTCTGTGCCTGACATATTTGCGCAGAACAGAAGAGCGATCCTAGTCCAGACATTTTGCTGCGCGCTGATTACATCGGTGGTACAATACAAAGAGCCTTTTGGAATAAACTGGTAAAAGCTTTACTTCGTGTGATTTTACAAGTTGTCATCAACAATTGCACTTCATTATTTAGGCGTTCAATCCTTTAGCTGATTTTTAAAGGCTACGCTTTCCGTGGAATATTTTCGCCGCGCTCGTTTCTACCCAATTTTAACTGTTTCTTCAACTTTGCAATTATCTTTCGGTAGTAGAAAGCTTTTTCCGTCTTTTCATTAATTATTTTACCGGTAAGTTTTTAAAAGCAGGCAGCTAAATGTTTGGATGTGCTCACAACAAGATGTCATCCAGTCTTTCGTTGAAGAAACAAAGTTTTCAGCTTTTTCATGTTGCCTTTTATCTAACATCTTGCAGCGCTATGTAACGTTTTCTGTCTGGTTTCGTTTTTGCCTACAGCCTTCCTAAATAGGTTACGAAGAGAAGTGTGTAAATCACTTGACAACTTGAGCTGTGAGGTTTTGTGTAGGTATGTTGTAATTTTGTCCAAATTGCTTAGCGTTTCTGTAAACAACAAATCCTTCTTGTTTTGAGCCACATTTGCGCGTAGCAAATAGAGTACCGTCAGACACGGACCGAAAATATTACCCGGCTTTATTCAGTTTTGACTAATGGGGATGGCCACGGGTTTGACTTAATCCATCTGCACATGTAGCTTGCTCGTGTATTGAATGACGTAGATAATCTTTACTAAGCTGCCTTAACGTCTTTGACATTTTGGTTTTTCTGGACTATATCGGAAATTTTGGCTCTAAGTAAGTAGTTCTAACTAAGTAACCATCGCGATGTCACAAAGTTAACATAGTAACAAAAGCACAGCCCAGGCAGTTAGGCAATTAAGCAGTGTGACAACCCAGGCGATAGACAAATATAGGGCGAACGTTCAGCATAACCATGAGAAATGAATTTTAATTTGCAAAACGGCACAATACAGCGGAGTGGGTCATAAATCGGTTGAGCAATAAGGCGGGTTCAACTACTTTTTAACCAAGATCCACGCCTAGAAATTTTTGCTAGCGATATTTATATAATCCAATGGACCTAGCTAGGTATATTCAGATTGAGATTATGTATAACATTTTTAAGTTATAGCATCTACACTCAATGGAGTAAGTAAATTGAACGCAAGTAGTTTTGCCTGTTCTTGTGTGCAAGTAGCTTAGTGCGTTCTTGGTATACTCTTAGGAAGCGGCATTTGAGAAAATCAAACCTTCGTTGCCAACATTTGTTCAAAGTGAGCCCAGCACTTTCAAAAGATATTTGCAAATCCTGAGAATCTAAAGCAGTTGACCAGCGTGCGTGGTGCTTCCTGCTCACGAATGTCATTGCCGTTATGCAAGGAAAAGCCAATATACATGCTGAGAAGAAGAGGAAAGTGAAATTGCGACGGTCGCCGATGTATGTAATTCATCAACGTGGAGCGCATTGTACTGTAACACATGCGGTCTCGAGAGCCTGAGTTAGACAGGCTTAGTGAGCTACTAGCGGGGCCACCCAGTACCAGCATAAATGAGACGATTTGCCCTGCTATTGATGTAAGCAGAAACAGCGCAAGGTTGATAAGCACTTTGCAATCTATTTACTAACTGCGTGCTTGCGCGTAGAGTTTCCTTTTAACGACTGGCGGCTTTGCTATCGTGTATTCTTACCTCTTTTACCTCAGCTTAACACTTACTTGAACCTACACACGTTGCTCAAGCGACTGGTCCTTAAGTTCTCTAATATACATGCTTTTTTGACATTTAATAAAAATATATTTTCTGATAACGCACATATAACGGATATGTCAGTAACCCATTTTTACCCATGCTAATTTAGCGTAGAGTTATAGTGGCATCTTTATATGATTTAACTAATATATTTTTTTATATTTTAGGTGAGTAGAACTTGTTTGACATCCTGGTGTGGTTGCGCTTGTTGTGAAGGTTAACTAGATAACTACTTATCCATTACTCACCTCATCGTCTAAACTGGCACCCTGAGACTGTTGGTCATGGCTGGAGGGGACGAAGTGCACTGTACCCGTGACCGTGCTAGTCTCCGTAAGTGTTTCTAAACACGCACCGTGGAGCGGATTGCCGTCCAGCCAACGCCTTGTGTGTGTTTGCTTTTCCGAATAGAGCGTGTTTGATTTTCGTGTGAGGGATTTTGTTCCTGTATTGTTGATGGAACTTTTGGCCCATCCACATTACTCCTGGTATTTATCCTTCGTGTTACCACTGGATAGGGTGTGTGTGGAGTGAGGTTCGGTTGGTGTAACGCAAACCAACCTTGGTCCCTCTGCAGCCGCAGGTGCCCTGTGGCTGTCAGGTGTAGGTCACAATGACAGTCAAATGGGGAACCAGTTGCAATAAACTTGTATATATGTTAATAAGGGAAGACAAATAAATATAATGATTTCTGCGGATGTCATACAAAGGTTAAAATTAGACAACTGGTAAGCCATTAGTGCTTACACACATAAAAGCAAAAACATATACTTAATAATGGTGTTGACTTTGATAAATCGATTTCGTATATTCAGATTAAAGACGAAAGGAAGCGCTCAAGTGCAGATATAAGTAACAATCGAAACTTGTAATTTGGGAGTTTAAAAGAAAGTGACAAGTTATAAATTTGGCAGGAATACTCCGGAAAAGCTGAAGAATATATTAAGCAGAGAGTTCAACTTTTTAAAGTGAGTAGAAAGAAAATCACAAGTCAGCTGTTGTCAAGTGTTTTATAAACCGGCTGGTAAAACTACTGTACCCGAGGGATGTAGTTGGGGACAGAAAGTAAATCGGTCGAGGCTTATAAGCAATTATAAAAGCATGCCAATGTCAATAACAGAAAAGAAGTGATGTAGCGGTCGGCACTGATAAGTTGCTGTCTAGGACAATTGACGTGCTTTCCTTAATAATAGACTAAGAAGCGTGTTAGGTACGGCTGTGGCAGCTTAGTTAAGTTTGAAAACTAGTTAAGTAAATGATAGCAGCTACTTGGTGGGTCCGATTTGCAACCCGTGTGAGCGTCAAATTCATGTTGATGAAAGTATTTGGCAAAGGAATCTAGATATAAATATGTAGTTTACCAATTTTTGTCGGCTCTGCAATTATGTTACAAAAATCGAATGGTGCAGTTACATTATACAATCGAATTATAGGTAAGCCGAAGTGACCTATAATTTTGTAGGTCTTTGCAGGTAACTGTACTATGGTTTACACCTATCCATTATTATTGGAACGGACGCCAAAGTTATCTATCACATAAAAGTTACATTGGCCTTGAAGCATACCAGAAAACCAGCTGTTTCCGTGATTTGTAACATTGGAGTTTACGGTTGTTTTAACCTTCGAAACGTCATCTCGTTTTACTGACTGCACGTCTGTTGACACAAACCGCTTTTGTGAGTACTTCGCTGCACGTTTCTCGCTCTGTCTTATTCGCATCTTATTCTTGTATCCTTCACAATATACGTTGGGTTCAGTCGCCTCCGACTTCTATACTGTCGTTTTTGACATATATTACGTGTCATTGCTTACTGACTAATATCCAAGTTTCCGCCCAACGATTGGTGACCTCCTTTCAGGAACACGCCGCCCGTCATTTTGCATTGTTATTCTGGTGAGCTCGTGCCAGTGATTTTGTGATTCATTACTTGTGATCATATTGTTTTCTCACCCACCACATTTTTATCTGCTTTTTGCAATGGAGTATCTAGAGGATAAGCCGTCTCCATGCCAGGTTAACGCCGTTCAGCCTGTCATAGTCAATTCCGTTGCCTTAGCCCCTCCCCCTTTTTGAGAGAATGATCCTTTATTATGGTCCTTGCACCTAAAATCCGTATTTTATATTCGTAGGATTTCTTCTGATTTCCCCATGTATAATCAGCTAATCTAAATAAATAAATAAATAAATTTTTATTCTCGACAATGCGAGCGACATCATACTTTGCCCCCCTTTAGCAATGAAATACGAGACTCTTAAACAGACTATTATTCAGCGAATCACGCCTTCTGACAAGGTCCGTCTGCAGCAGCTATTTAGTGCTCTGCAAATAGGAAATCGGGTGCCCTCAGCCTTGTTGCGCGAAATGCAACAGCTCGTTGGCGCGGCCCACATGGACCTAGGGATTTGCCGCGTGCTGTGGATGCAACGCATTCCCGCAAGCACTCAGGCTATCCCTGCAGTAGCAAGTAACTTGTCAATCACGGCAATTGCAGAGCTAGAAGACCGCGTCATCATACGGCACCAGCCAGAGACTGAAACCAAAGAACCCAAGCAGGTTGCGCTGGCGTAACCACAACAAGAGGCGCGACTAGCCTACCGTCGGCAATGGACGCATTATCATTGCAAACAGCGTCGCTTTAGCGCCAGCTGGAGAAACTCACTTTAAAGCGTAAGCACCGCAACCGGTCTGAATCATCGCCCCGTTGCACAAAACATGTTGCTACAGGTTATTGCTTTTACCATTCGAGTTTCGCTTCTAAAGCGCGTCAGTGCGTACAACCGTGTAGCTTCTCGGCTATAGATGATCCGCCACGCCGAGCTGTAATGGCCACCAACGTCGGCAAAGCCCAAAGTCGTCTCATCTACATTAGGGTTTATGACTCCGATACCCAGTCCTTAGTTGAGACCGGGGCGCTAGTCAGCGTCATTCCCCTATGCCAGGTGAGCCTACCGCTTCTCTGTCGACAAGCCTCAGTGCCGCCAATGGCACACCAATAGCCACCTATGGTCATCGGTCACTTACCCTGGACCTAGGTCTTCGGCGCACTTTCCGCTGGGTATTTACAGTCGCTGCAGTCACCTTTGCCATCATCGGCATTGACTTTCTTCGGCATTTCGACTTCTTGGTCGATGCGAAACGCCTGTTGATAGTTGACACAGCAACGAAACTTAGTGTACGTGGCATCACTGCCGATGTCACATCTATATCCCCGGTCTATGCATTTCCCCAGACCTCGCCAGACTATGCTAATCTCTTTTCTCAGTATCCCAAGCTCGTTCAGCCAATGAACGCAGCTTTGCCCATGGCAGCTCAAGTCACGCACCACATACGGACGAATGGCTTACCTGTGTCATGCCGCACACACCAACTATCGCCCGAGAAACTAAAGATAGCTGGGCGGAGTTTGAGCACATGCCTGATGTTGGAATAATCCGCCCTTCCGACAGCCCTTGGACCTTGCCCTGCAGATTGTCGCCAAGAAATCTGGTGACTGGCGCCCTTGCGGTGATTACCGCGCGCAAAATCGACTAACCGTCCCAGGTAGGTATCCCATCCCACACATGCTGGACCTTACCGCCTGCCTCACAGGCAAGACCATCTTCAGCAAGATCGAACTGGTTCACGCCTATCATCAGGTACCTGCGGAAGACAATGATATTCTTAAAACAGCCGTCATCACTCCTTTCGGTTTGTTTGGATTATTAAGAATGCCCTTTGGACTGTGCAAAGTCGCACGAACCTTCCATCGCTTCATCCACGATGTCACTCGTGACCTAGACTTTGCGTATGCATACCTCGATGATATTTTAGTAGCCAGTTCGTCGGAACAAGAGCACTACGGGCAACATCGAACCCTCTTCCAGCGCTTGACCCAACACCGTGTCACAGTCAACCCGACTAAGTGCGAACTCGGTAAATCAACGGTGGAATTCCTAGGCCACCACGTTTCATCGTCTGGTATCGAAGTTCTTCCTGATAAGATCCAGGCAATCAAGGACTTCCCAGCTCCGACCTAGTTCAAGCACCTCTGTCGATTTTGTGGTTAGGTCAACTACTATGGACGCTTCATTCCGCGCTTCGTTCGGCTCATGCAGCCTCTGAACGACCTACTAAGAGAGAATGAACGTAATTTCGCTTTCCCTGACAAATCACAGGCAGCCTTCGCCGAGCTCAATGATGCTGTCTACAACATAGCCCTCCTCGCTCATTCCGAATCGACTGCACCCCTTTCTATTACGACTGATGCTTTAGACGTCGCGGTAGGAGCCGTCCGCCAACAACACGTTGGTGGGCAATGGCAACCCCTTGGGTTCTTCTCCAAGCGTCTGCAGCCAGTGGAATCACCCTACAGCACGTTTGGCAGAGAACTGCTCGCCATTTACCTAGCGATACGTCAACTCCGGCCCACACTTGAAGGCCGTGCTTTCACGGTCTACACTGACCACAAGCCTCTTATCTTTACCTTCAACTCTGCTAGCGACAAATACTCACCTTGGGACACTGGACACTTAGATTTTGTCACGCAATTCACTGCTTACATACATCATGTCTCAGGTGTCGACAATCCCGTCGCTGACGCTCTCTCATGCGTCAACCACACTCTGCAGTCTGCCCACCGTCGACCTCGCCGCCATGGCATCGGCTCAGACTCAAGACGAAGATATACAACGCACTCTGCAGTCCACTTCGCTTCATGTGCAAATTGTTCCTCTCCAAACCACGGAAGGCAACATTCGTTGTGACACTTCCACAGGTTGTCATAGACCCCTCGTGCACGCCTCCTTCAGATGCACTGTCTTTGACGCACAGCACTCACTATCACATTCCGGTATCCGTGCATCTTCGAAACTGGTCACCGAACGTTTCATTTGGCCACGCGTAAACAGTGATATTCGTATATGGGCTCGCGCCTGCCTTCAATGCCAGCGCTTCAAAGTACTTCGTCACACCCGCAGTCCTCTTGGTTCATTCCCAGTCCTGGACTCTCTGTTATGCCTGGACACTTAGAACTGGTAGGTCCCTTGCCTCCGTCACGCGGATTTGTATACATTCTTACATGTGTCGACCGCTTCACCAGATGGCCAGAAGCCATCCCGTAACAGACTTCACAGCTGAGAATGTTACCCTAGCCCGCTTAGATCAGTGTTTCTCTCACTACAGATGCCCATCCACCATCACAACTGACCGAGGAACGCCTTTCGAATCTTCACAATTCGATACGTTCTGCAACTTTTTAGGCTGTCACCGCATGCATACCACAGCGTAACACCCAATAGCCAACGGGTTAGTTGAACGCTTCCATAGACAGTTTAAAGCCTCGCTCTGCGCCTCCTCCGACCCTAGCTGGAGCGAAAACTTTTCGCGCGTTCTCTTGGACATTCGCAGCAGCATCAAAGATGACTTGCAATGTGCACCAGCAGAGCTGGTTTACGGCACGACGCTCAAGTTACCAGGAGAATTCGTTTCACCCCCGCATCGTCGGGTGTGCCTCCGCCTAACTTTGCGTCCTTGCTGGCTCAACGCATGCGTTCACTACGCCCGACCGCGCCCAGTGAACGGATTACAGATGTGCAAATGCACAGCGGACTCTCGACCTGCACTCACGTTTTCCTCCCTACCGACGCAATTCGGCGTCCTCTCCAGCCTGCCTTCACTGGCCCTTTCAAAGTCCTGCAACGGACCCCGAAACATTCTACTTTAGACTAGAATGGTCATCGAACAACGGTGTCCATCGACCGCCTTAAGGTGGCTTTCTTTGACGAGCCACTTGCAGCCCACCCTGATGCTCTCGCACAAGCACCTGCACCTGTGGTGACTTCCCGAGCACTGGATAACCTGGAACCCTCCGTACCCTTTGACCCGCAAACTATCCCGCCGCAACCCAAGGCAACCAACCGAGGCGGTAGACAGATTAAACGTCCGGTCCATTTTGCAGATTTTGTAAGCGCTTGCTATTTCCATTAACACGTTTTTTTGTTTTTTAGTGGTTATCCTGCGTCTCTTCCACTAACGTTTTGCAAAACTGACAAAAAACCTAAATATTTTGAAAACCTAGAAAGCGTATTTGCTTTTATCATGCATATTATGTTTTCGCTTCAGCGTCAAGCCAAGTCCCCGACCCTCTCCCCCGCTGAGTCCGAACTTTCAGAAACTCAACCGCCGGTACTGCCCAGGAAACCCCCGAGCGACTCGCCAGCCGATCCAAGGCCACCAACCTCACCCAAGGAACAGGCAGTCGCCTTCTGCCGTAGACACTCACGAACGGATTGGTTCCCCAAAGCCGCCTGGGTGTTGCCGACTGACGCCCGCATTTCTTCGTGGTACGAGGACGCCCGGATTTCTCAGTGGGACGAGGACGCTTGGCTTTCTTCGTGGGACAAAGACCGTAAACTAAAGTGCGGTGGGGAGTGACACCTCCCAAGCGCAGCCTCAGGTCTGCAGCAAAGGGAAGGTCCTGTCGGCCATTTTCTGGACTAGCCAGTTATCTTGCAGTCAGACCAGCCCGCCCCGACGGACCATTGATGATGCACTCTGGACCACACGATCGTCAAAATTAATAACTAACGAAAGCCTGGACCCAGCTAACTCTGCTACACACCCCAGTTTGGAAGCCTTTACTCATGCCCCTGCAAATATTCGCATCCACTCTCACCTCCGTTTCCAACACTAACAGCTCCATCGAAGGCTTCCATTCTTTAGCTTTCTAGGGGGTGTCATTGTAGTGTACCAGAAAACCTGCTGTTTCCGTATTTTGTAACATTGGAGTTTACGGTTGTTTTAACCTTCGAAACGTCCTCTCGTTTTACTGACTGTGCGTCCGTTGACACAAAACGTTTTAGTGCGTACTTCGCTGCACGTTTCTCGCTCTGTCTTATTCGCTTCATATTCTTGTATCCTTCACAATATACGTTGGGTTCAGTCGCCTCCGACGTCTATACTGTCGTATTTGACATATATTACATGTCATAGCTTACCGACTAGTATCCCAAGTTCCGCCCAGCAGCCTATAACGAAGGTTATAGGTAATTCTGATCATTGATTGTAAGCTTGGTAGTAAGTTTTTAACGGCGTCAGTTAAAACCAAATAAGCAAAAATGGTAACACCTAGGTTTCTTAACCTTTGCTCATCAACTTGGCAAATTACCTTGCTTAAGGTAGCCAAAGTTAAAATCGTTTAGTGCAGTTTGCCGAACATAGGCAAGCTTTTAAACACCAATAATTTGCCGCAGTTGAGACAGTAAGTACGATTACGCCAAACAATAAGAAAGTAAAATGTAAATTACATTGTTAAAGCACCGCAACTTTCGATCTTTTTGGTGTTGCGGACTTAGTTAAAGCTCTATCGTGCCTCTGCGAAATGAAAGTTTACCTGCTTTGCGACTGAAGTGTTGTGAAATTTGGCTTTGCTATTCAGGAACGTTCCTTGCAACTCGCTTAAATAATAGAAGGCGTTATGAACTTTGGTATAGAGAAAACGATGAACGACACATTGTGCCCCTTAAACCAACCTGTTTTCATATAAACGATTAAAAGAGCAGCGTGCAGCGGTTAACGGTAATATAAGAAAAAGATTGGTGTCGTCGGAAAATAAATAAAATATGCATGTACAAAGATCTAGAGTGCCTTACTGAAAGGAAGCAGAAACAGCAGCGAGCATTATGAACATCATAGAATATCTTATTCCTGGCTGATTTTAGTAGCAACAGAAATTTACGCGCATTTAGTATTCAGTTATACTGTATTAACTATTGGGACCGTTATCGGTTGCTCCGAATATTTTTATTTATCCTGCTTGTGTTGCTCCTACGAAAGCTGTTTTATATCAGTCCAATTTATCATCGGTGCTTAGTTAACACGGATTATCCATGCTACATTACCAAACAACAAATATTTTTCTGTTGAAGATGATATATTTAGCGGTGTTTTTGAGATATTTGATTTAACGGAAGGTTTATCAAACTTCCTAAGTAACTTTGGGTCACCCTGGAAACAATATTTATAGCTGATGATATAGGTGCATACCATGTTACATATCAGGTTTTTAAATACTTGTTCTACCGCAAGCTGTTTTCGGGTGATTGGATACATTACGCGCTTTATGCAAATTTTAAAAAAGTTGTTTTTTAGAGGGTTGCCTATTCCGGGAGCCCAGAGAGCGATTCCAGAAGACGGATCGAGTTGCAGGGAAACTTTTATTGGTTCAGCAAAAGATTCCCTGTTAGCTAGCTATAAACGAACGACACCGTGGACGCTCTAGCTAGGGGAACGGATCAAGCACAGCACACAGAGCAGTCGCGCGTTGCAACCGAAGCGAGCGCCAAGCAAAAAATGGCGATGAGCAAGTAAAGCATTCGAACTCAGCAATCAGTTCAACAAACCACACCGGTTGCCTAAGTGTACAATTATAGAATTTTGGGTTAGAATTTTACACAAGCAAACCGGGGAATCTCCAGACTGCTACATAGCCCTCTCCCAGAAGGGACTGTGTAAGCAGTCCTTCGATCTACGTGAGGACTGTCCGTCGCGGGCCAGCCTTCTGCGAGACCAGGTTGTGAAACCCGATGCAGCTGCTGGGGGAGAACCATGCAATCGGACCCTAGCGGGCTCCCACCCGTGTCCTCCCTACGGTGTCGAAACGGTAAAAAACTGTTTGTGGGGGGGACAGTTAATAAGGTTCACGTAGGCAGTTGAGCAGGAAGATTGTTGAACTTCCAGTTGGCGTGCGGAGATCCAGCGGAAAGTGAAACCGAGGTGCAACCAACCGACGATGTATATGGAAAGCAAAATGAAAAAGCAGCATAAATGCATAGCAATACACAAAAGAGTGTTAAGCGAAAAACGTGCAAAGCTGTTTTTGGGTTTTCAAAAAGTTTTGCTCTTTTTTGGTAGTTTCAAAACGTTTTGGTCTTTTTTTGTGGATTTTCAAAAACGTTTAGTAAGAGCAGAAAATTTCTAAGGCACGTTCTACGTAAGATAGTAAGTACTGACAAAGTCTGAAAAACGAACTGGAGGCTTGAGTTTCCTACCGCGTTGATTGAGAGTAGGGCGGGTAGGAGTGCTGTCGGTTGTGGTTGTCGGTTCTGCTGGAGCGGACTGACTCGTCTGAGGTTGCGGTGCCAGCTGTGATGGCACAGGCTGTGAAGGTGCTTGCTGCACCGATGAGTCAGACTTGTCGAAGAATGCTGGCTTGAGTCGATCAATGGTGATCGTCTCAGTGGTGTTGCGTCGTGGCTTGTCGATGTCGGGATCAGCTTGTTGGGCAGCAGCCATAGCGGCTAGATCAATGTTGGTGCCAGGCGATAAGCTGATCTGCTGAATGCGTGAAAGCGCATCCGCGACGGGATTGAGAGCACCTGAGACATGACGTACGTCTGTCGTAAACTGAGAAACGTAGTCTAGGTGTCGAGTTTCCCGCGGCGAGTACTTGTCTGTTGCGCCATTGATTGCGTAGATCAATGGCTTGTGGTCGGTGAAGACTGTAAAATGTCGACCTTCGAGATAATGACGGAAATGTCGGATACCTAGGTAGATAGCTAACAGTTCCCTACCGAAGGTGCTGTAACGCGATTCGGCAGGTTGTAGACGTTTCGAGAAGAAACCTAGAGGTATCCATCGATGGTCGATGAGTTGCTGAAGAACTGCACCGACGGCAGTGTCTGATGCGTCAGTTGTCAGAGAGAGTGATGCAGACGTGTCTGGATGGGCGAGAAGCGCTATGTTGGAGATAGCGTCTTTAAGCTTCTCGAAAGACAATTTAGCGTCGTCTGTAAAATGAAAAGAGCGTTGTTTACCGCGGAGCAAGTCAGTCATTGGTTGAACAATGCTCGCGCAGTTAGGTATAAAGCGTCTGTAATAGTTGACCAGGCCAAGGAATCGGCGTAACTGCTTGAAGGAACTGGGAGCAGGATAGTCCTTCAGTGCCTGGATTTTGTCTGGCAGGGCTTCGATACCAGAGGCAGATATGCGGTGGCCAAGAAAGTCGATGGAGCTTTGGCCAAGCTCGCATTTATCGGGGTTGACGGTAACCCCATGCTGTGTTAAGCGCTGGAAGAGAGCGTCGAGGTGACGAAGATGCTCCTCGTCAGAAGAGCTGGCGATGAGTATGTCATCGAGATAGGGATAAACGCCTTCGAGTCCTCGTGTTACCTCATGAATGAAACGCTGAAAAGTTTGGGCAGCGTTGCTGAGGCCGAAAGGCATTCTGAGGTACTCGAATAAGCCAAATGGCGTGATGACTGCTGTTTTAGCAATGTCATCTGGCGCCACAGGTATCTGGTGGTACGCACGGACTAAGTCGACTTTGCTGAAGATAGACTTGCCAGCTAGAGCTGAGGTCAAGTCGTGCATGTGCGGGATAGGGTATTTATCCGGGACGGTAAGTTTGTTAAGTGCCCTGTAGTCACCACAGGGGCGCCAGTCACCGGACTTCTTCGGCACCATGTGTAATGGTGATGCCCATGGACTTTTAGACGGGCGGATGATTCCCAGTTCGAGCATTTGCTCGAATTCCGCCTTCGCAGCTTTGAGCTTGTCCGGGGCTAGTCGGCGAGGGCGGGCCGAAACAGGTGGGCCCTTAGTGCAAATGTGATGCGTGACGTTTGACGTCACCGGAGGCAACTCGTTCAGGACGCGAACGAGTTTAGGGTGCTTGGTGAAAAGTTCTAGAAAAGACTGTGAAGCTTGAGGTAGGACACGAATGGGAGTGATAGCAGCCACGTTGGCGCTAGTCCCGATAACACTGAGCTGTGTCCTAGCATCGATAAGCTTCTTCCGTTTAGCGTCGACGATGAGGTCGAAGCGTTGAAGAAAGTCTATGCCTATGATGGCGAAAGGCACAGCAGCGATTATGAAAGGCCAGCGAAAGGTTCGCCGGAGGCCTAAATTGAGCGTTAACAGCTTTTCGCCGAAAGTTGCGATTGGTGTGCCATTGGCGGCACGCAGCTTGGTCGGCGATGGGGAGACGACCTCATCTGAGCTACGGGGTATAACGCTAACTTCGGCACCAGTGTCTACTAGAAACTCGGTGCCGGAAGTTAAATCCCTAACGCGGATGAGGCGACTTTGGTGTTGGCCAGGCGCGTCCGTCGCCGTTACCGACCGGCCGAGGTTTCCCTGCTTCTCGGCGAAGTTGCAAGGCTTTACACATTTATGAGCTGCGGTACCAAAGCGCTGATGATACCAACAGCTAACTTGCCTGTTGCTAGACCGAGAACGTTTGGAGGGCGATTTTGAGCGGCTAGGACGACGACGGGTCATAGTAAGCTGTTGCACCTGGCGACTAAGTGTCGCAACTTGTGCTTGCAGGGCTTCTATAGTTGACTGTAAGTCAGTGATAGAAGTGCCCTGGGACGCGACGGCATGGACCTTGCTGGAGTTGGCCTGTGGCTGTGATCGTTCAATAACTCGATCCGCTAAATCTGCTAGTTGAGTGAGCGGAACGGAGCTCACTGTAGCGAGAATCGCTTGTGTGTTTTCCGGTAGCCGTTGTAGCCATAGTTCACGAAGTAAAGTCTCATCCATGGTTGAAGAACCAAGGAGTTGCTGCATCTCCCGTAGCAGGGTTGAGGGCAGTTTGTCGCCCAATTGCAGATCCCTGAAAAGCTGTTGCAGGCGAACTTTCTCAGATGGCATAACACGCTTGATCGTGGCCTCCTTGAGAGCCTCATAGCGGTTATCGGTCTGAGAAATGATAACGTCACGAACCTGCGTTGATATCTCCTTGGGGAGATAGGACAGGAGCTTGCAATACTTCGCGTAGTCGGAAGTGATTCTGTGGTTATAAAACTCAGCCTCAAGAAGAGCGAACCACAAAACAGGATCCATGTCCCAAAAAGGTGGAACAGAGAGATACAACACTAAGTAGAGACTCTACCTTATGGTCTACAGATTCCATGGCTTGAAAAAAATGACGCAAAATATAGGCTACCGTATGAAAAAATAAAACCGGAAAATATGAAAAATAAATGGAACGAGCTCACCAGAGAAAAGTTCCAAATATCCGGCGCTGAGGTTGATCCGGATTCGGGGTCACCAATTTAGAGGGTTGCCTATTCCGGGAGCCCAGAGAGCGATTCCAGAAGACGGATCGAGTTGCAGGGAAACTTTTATTGGTTCAGCAAAAGATTCCCTGTTAGCTAGCTATAAACGAACGACACCGTGGACGCTCTAGCTAGGGGAACGGATCAAGCACAGCACACAGAGCAGTCGCGCGTTGCAACCGAAGCGAGCGCCAAGCAAAAAATGGCGATGAGCAAGTAAAGCATTCGAACTCAGCAATCAGTTCAACAAACCACACCGGTTGCCTAAGTGTACAATTATA
>CALYDF020004725.1:0-15605 GCA_944474145.2 Dicrocoelium dendriticum | reverse complement strand
TACAATGTTTGGCCCACTGCTGGATCTCGGAGCGCATGTTGTGCCAAATGAAGCGATCAGTAAGTAGCTTGACGGTGGCTCGGATGCTCGGGTGTGAGATTCCATGTAGGTGGTCAAAGACGATTCGGCGGTATTGCTGAGGGATAAAAGGCCGGGGCCTGCCAGTAGACATATCACAGTAAATTTTGGAGTCTAAGTTAAGGATTGACAACTGTGCTATTTTGATCGGCGGATTTGATCTCAGTTGCACAAACTCAGGAGCTCCTTCCTGATGAGCTGCTATGTCTTCTAAGTTAATCTTCTGCCTTGAAACTTCGTGAAGACATATACATGACATGGCATCGGCGACAACGTTATTGGCAGCATCGACATGGCGAATGTCGGTAGAAAACTGTGAAATATAATCCAAATGACGAATTTCTCTAGGAGAGAAACGGTCGAATGAACCACGGAAAGCAAAAGCAAGTGGTTTATGGTCTGTAAGAATGGTAAACGTGCGACCTTCAAGCTGGTGCCGAAAATGTTTGATAGCGAGGTAGATAGCTAAAAGTTCGCGACCGAATGTGCTGTATCGTGTCTGTGCTGGCTGAAGTTTACGGGAGAAAAAGGATAGTGGCTCAGGTTGACTGTTGATTACCTGCTGGAGAACAGCCCCAACGGCGGTCTGAGAAGCATCAGTCTTGAGGATGAGAGTGGCGTCAATATCAGTCCTCAAGTGACTAAGCGCGGTAGCGTTGGACAACGCGTGCTTGATCTTGTCGAATGCATCGATAGCTTCCTGAGTTGGCTCGAAGTTTCGTGACCTGCCTTTAAGTAAATCGGTCAATGGCTAGAGTAGCCCAGAGCAATCTGGTATGAAACGGCTGTAGTAATTCACCATGCCGAGAAAACGACGGAGACTTTTGAAAGATTGTGGCATGGGATAGTCTGTAATCGCTTGTGCTTTCTCGGGGAGTGGACTAATGCCATTGCAATCAATTCGGTGGCCCAAAATTCAACAGAACTTTGGCGAAAAACACATTTGTCAACATTGATCGTAACGCCGTACTGAGCAAAGCGTTCGAAGATCGATCGGAGATGTGACAGATGCTCATCATGATTGGAACTGGCCACAAGAATATCGTAAATGTGGGCGTAGATGAAATCCAGCCCTCCAAGGACTTGATCGATAAACCTTTGGAAAGTCTGTGCGGCATTTCGTAGACCAAATGGCATGCGAACGAATTCATAAAGACCAACTAGTGTGGTTATAGCGGTCTTCGGGATATCGTCGGGAGCAACCGGAATTTGGTGGTGTGCACGCACCAAGTCAATATTAGAGAAAATTGTTCTTCCACGTAAACCAGCTGAAAAACCATGGATGTGCGGAACCGGATATCTATCGGGGATGGTGGAATTGTTTAGTGCACGGTAATCTCCGCAAGGTCTCCAGTCGCCACTGGACTTTTTGGGAACCATATGAAGCGGGGAGGACCATGGGCTACTGGAAGGACGAACGATACCGAGACGAAGCATATATTCGAACTCTGCCTTGGCAGTAGCGAGTTTGTCTGGAGGTAATCGTCGAGGTCGGGCGGTTACTGGCGGCCCATGTGTTAAGATGTGATGCGTAACTTCGTGCTTAGGCTCAGGAATGTCATTAGGCGATTGATAAAGAGCAGGAAACTGCAGTAATAGTTTGGTAAACACGTTGTCGGCGGGCAATGCCAAGCGAAGACCGATCGCACTGATCGAAGTGACTTTACCCGAAACGGACAAGGATGTCAAACTATCGCATAGTTTACGGTTACGCGGGTCCACGATCAGGCCAAACTTGGTAAGGAAATCAACATCAAGGATAGGGCATTGGACATCAGCGATGAGGAAAACAAAGGGAAAACTTCGACGAAGACTAAGGTTAAGCATCAACATTTTCTGGCCGTATGTATGGATCTTGGTATTATTCGCCGCCTGCAATGTCAGTCTGGTTGGAAGTAGGTTGCGTTTTTCTACAGTACGAGGAATAACGCTGACCTCGGCACCGATGTCAACCAAGAAGTTCAAATTGGTTGAGGAATCGTAGACTTAAAGTAGGCGACTGTAAGATTGGCCAGACACAGCCGTCGCCATCACTGGCTGGCGTGAAGGTTTCCCTGCTGCGGTTTGTGACATGCCTTCGGATGGTTACAACCAGGTCGACAATTCCTTGCATCATCGCCAAAACGGTAGTGGTACCAACAGAAGTGACGTTTCGAACTCCTTGCGGGACAACGTCTACTTCGAGAGGAGCGTCTAGGGCTTCTACCACGGTAGCTATTAATGCTTGAGATGGCGAGCTCCAGCTTCCATCACCTCTCAGAAATGCTTCCAATGGGGTCAGTCTTAAAATCGGCGTTAGCGTTTGACTCAACTGCGTGACATGCTGCGGGTTTATGAAAGTACTCATGAACTTTGTCTGCTGTTTCAGCCAGCTTGTCTAAAGACAAATCATCTGCGAAGACGGCGAGAAGATCTGAGGTGTTCGATGGAAGACATTTCGTCCAGAGCTGTCGCAGAATCATGTCATCGACCTTAGAGGAACCGACCAACGTAAGTATGTGCCTGAGAAGTTGTGATGGCGTGCGATCACCTAGGTCAAGACCGGAAACTAATTGTCGAAGTCTAGCTTCGTCGGAGGCCGTGGTGGGCTTTAATACGGCGGCTTTGAGTTTGTCGTAAGGTGCGTCAGCCGTAATCGGATCGAGCAAATCTATAAGGTCAGTTGAGATGTGGGTGGGAAGCTGGGCAGTGACATGTGCGAACATTAAGGACTGCGAAGTAATACGGCGTATGCGAAAAAGAACTTCCAACTGTAAAAACCACACGTGAGGATTAGAAGAATCGAAGGCAGGGAAGGAGAAACCAACAAAATTTTCTGAAATATCAGTGAGGGGATCGTGGTCCGACATAGTCAAGTCACAAAAAAGGAGTTCTGAGCTTTCAAAAAAACGAAAACGGGGTCACTAAATTTGTAGTGGAAAGGCCAAACGGAAAGGGCTTAACTACATATAAGAACTCAGTCTATAAATAAGAATGCTGTAGCTGACCTTAGGTAAAACACGATCTTCGTTAGGCTGTCAGTTAGTCGCACAATCTGGCCGGAAGACGGAACTTAATCGGCACAACAAATCGACGCGTTAGATCCGATAATCGATGGACGAGGCCAGCAGACAGACGAGGACAAACAGCACAACACGCGGAGCCGAAACCAGAAGGAGAATCGAAACCCGAAAAGTGTGTTATCGGTTGTTGGTCAGTTAAACCAAAACTGTACAATAATAATGGAAATGAGCATAGGAAAGTACAATGGGGAAGAAGGATATGTACAAGCGCTGCAATGTACTATCATGGCATATACACATAAGTATAGAGGAAATCATGTATGCAACAATTTTAATAATAGTGCATTAGTTTAAAAATATCACTTGTAAATTTATATAAAATATAATGATGTAACAAAATGCCCTAGTTAAAAGTTCACGGGTTCCAGTAGTAATACGCAGTTCAAGGCAATTGCAAAGGTATTACTAAGCAGTATATATATACATATATATATACCGCTTAACGGTACCTTTCTAAGTGCCTTTGTAGTGAATGTTACAACACAGAACCTGTGTGGATGGAGCTATGAATGATGCAGCGAAAGCAGAGGAGCAGGCTTCCTGTGGCTGTCCCCGTGGAGGCCGTATTGACAGGCAAAACCAGGGCCGGATGCCGCCAACCCTATATATATATATATATATATATATATATATATATATATATATATATTTGGCGCTATTATCTGACCACAGTGCCGTTCGTGCTGTTTCTTTGTCCCACCCCATCCCTCTTAGTCTCCCCCTCCAACCATGATCATACTACTAATCCTCAAATACTTTTGCATAGTAAATTTTTTTGCTACATAGTATCCGGCTGGTAGCTTACCGGAACGATGCCCATCGGTTGCCGGTAGCTCAGCTGGATTGCATCCGTTGCGTTTTTGTTCTTTTATGTATTCCGGCACAGTAGCTACGGTGCTTCCCACCGCCGTGACTTTGAACTCTCATTAACGGTCAGCGTCTGCGTTGATATGGTACCGTTGTATGGAAATGCGTCTGCCGATTCGTCTGAATGACATGCGTCGCATTTCGGACTATGACAACGGTTGTCTGTGGACGACAACTCGTGGGGTGAAAACACAACGTTTGCAACCATGATGTTAGACCTCGTGTCTTAGGTACTACCGGGCAGGCTGGTATTGCTGCGTCAAATGTGGTGAATGGGTCGCGTGACAGCGGTGTCCTGTGATGGATTACAACAGCGCTCTCTATTTGCCTACCCAAGAACTCAGGACCATTGCAATGGCGTAATGGGCATCTTACCACAGCCCACTCGTAGTTATGGGGATCACAAACCTACTTTGTGATCCGAGGGCGCGGGTTCGCGCTTTCGTAGGGACCGGGCGACCCTCGCAATGCTCTTAGCCCACATGCGACTGTTGGTCGCTACGCGACAGCAAAGCGTTGCCACTGCGTACTCGCGTATTGCTGATACCTGCCAGCCTACCACAGCAACAAAATCGATGAATTGCAACCATATATATATATATATATATATATATATATATATATATATATATATATATATATATATATATATATATATATATATATATATATATATATATATATAGTGCGCTGACGCTGGTGGTGGCTAGCTCCTGACAGATGGTCTACCCACTGCTGCTACTGTCGCGCCATAGTCTCATGTCTTGGGCGCCTCCGCATGGCGACCGCTGGGTGAGAGTTTGGTTTCGCCCTTCTCCTTGCTAAGATCCAGGACACCAATCCACATGAGTCAGCTAACTGACCATGTGCTAGACCCACTGCCTTTCTGGTGTATATTTAATCGAAGACTTTGGCTGAGGACCCAAGTCGTCCTCCTGTCAGGTGTGGGCGCCCTGACAGTATCCTAGTCCATCCTCTTCAGAGGTTAGAAAGTGGTCAATGGCCCACTTCCCGTAAAACCTAACCATGGGAGATAACAGGTCTACGGGTTATAAGCTCACAGCTCGATTGGCGTAGAGCACAAGCGCCACGCATTGTCTCTGACGGTGGGAGGACACCTCCGGGTGTTCAATGGTTTGCTACTGCCCGCCTCAAGCCAGGCAGCCCCTGGTCAAATTGGTGCAAACCTGCCAAAATCCACCTGCGTCTGGCCGTCGTCGCAGGTGCGTATCCTATTACGGTCGCAAAACATATAATAATTGTTCCAGTACCTCAAAGGCTGCGTGTGACGGCAGTCAAGCAGATCCCCATCTGTCTCCGCAATCACATTCCAGAGTTGGATCTGTTCCCCACTGCCTTGTGGATCAGGCTATTGAGCCAAAGGCTCCGGGCGGAGTCCCTAAAGCGAACCTCCGAGGCACAACGACCACCTCGAGGGCGATTGCCCACCAATGCAATCGTATGCCTGCGCGTAAAGCACTCTGCATCGGATGCTGGAACCGGAACCGGAACTCCAGCGAGCGCCCGGAGCGACGCACTGCACTCGTCGCGATGGAGCTGGCTCGCTACAACATCGATATTGCGGCGCTCAGTGAAACCCGGCTCTCTGAGCAAGGTAAGTTGCATGAAGCAGGTGCTGGCTACACATTCTACTGGGTGGGGAACGCCGCCTCAGCACCACGTGAACATGGGGTCGGATTGTCAATATCCGATCACCTCCATGGCCAGCTGATGGGTGAACCAACAGGCAGCAGCGCGTGACTGATGACCGTTTGCCTACGAGTCGGGAGAGGTAAGTTTGCTACTTTTATAAGCACGTACGGTCCGACCATGTGTTACCCTGATGACGCGCGTGATCAGTTCTACACTGAGCTATCCTCCGTGATACGGTCTGTGCCGAGGAGCGACCGACTATTTCTGCTGGGTGAGTTCAACGCGCGAGTTGGGCGTGACGCCTCGGTGTGAACCGATGTTATCTGTCTGCATGGCATTGGTTCAGCGAATGCGAACGGTGACAGGATGCTCTCACTGTGTGCCACACTCGGTTTGCACTAAATGCGAATAATATAGCAACCTGGACGCACCCACGGAGTGGTCACGCTCACCTGCTCGACTGTCATCGTACGTCAGCGTGAAATGCGTGAAGTGCGCATGACACGTGTACTGCGTGGAGCTGAGTGTGGCACTGATCACAAATTGGTGCGGACCAAACTGTACATATATTTTCGTAAATCTATGCATTGCACTCCCGCCGTGAATCGGCGTAAATTTAACATTTTCTCCCTCGGTACTGTGGCGGAACGTACTGAGCTGGAGAAGGTGATGGCTGCACGCCTGTGTGATGTGGACTGCATAGCCACAGTGGGCGACCTGTGGCACCACATTCGAGACCAGGTGACACCTGCTGCCGAGGAGACCACCAGGCGCGCAAACTGTAAGCGGCCTGATTGTTCTGATGAGAACAATGCAACGATCGGCGCATTGGTGTCGGAGAAGAATGCAGCATTTGCTACACAGGTTGCAGTCCCAGGGACATGGGGAAGAGTAGTCAGTTTCGCATACTTCGACGGCGACTGACCCGAAAGCTCTGTCGCATTAAAAATGCATGGTGGACAGAGAAGGTGTAGCAGATGGGACGCTACGCCGAACATCGACAACACAAGGAATTCTTTGACTTCTTAAAGGCGGTGTATGGACCGAGATTAGAGCCAATGAGGATGCTGATCCACGGTAGCTCAGGCGCTACCTGCACACAGACTGCAGACATAATAATGATCTGGAAATAACACTTTGACTGTCTCTTGAACAACCGTTCAGAGATCGACTGGCCTACATTGAACGGCCTGAAGCAGCACGATGTGAAGGCGGATCTGGCGGATACGCCGACACTGGATGAGACGCAGAGAGCACTTGCTCAGCTGCGAAACGGCAAATGTGCTGGGGCCGACGGGATCCCGCCTGAAGTATTGAAACACGGCGGACCCACGTTGTTGACTGCGCTGCACCACTTGGTGCAACGCGTATGGATTGAGGAGGAGGTGCCTCCTGAGCTGAAGGATGCCCTTGTGCTACCACTGTACAAGGGCAAAGGGAGCAAGCAAAGTTGCACGAATTATCGTGGCATCAACTTGCTGAGTTGTGTGGGCAAGGTGATTGCCCGAATCCTGCTCAATCGCCTCGTGAGTCAGGTTGTGGAACCTAACGTGGCGGAAGAGCAATGTGGATTCCGTTCGGGTCGCAGCACTATATATATGGTGTTTGCGGTTCGTCAGTTGCAGGAGAAGTGCAGAGAACGACACCAGCCGTTGTACTCGCTTTTTGTTGATTTCACCAAGGCATTTGATACGGTGAACCGCAAGGCATTGTGTCTGGTGTTGGGTAAGTTTGGTTGCCCGCGTAAGTTTGTAAGTTTAATTGAATGTCTGCACAGTGGTATGCGAGCGAGGTTGCAGCTGAGTGGAGAGACCTCGGATGACTTTACAGTTGTCTCTGGTGTGAAGCAAGGCTGTGTGTTAGCTCCTGCTCTGTTTAATATCTATCTTCATGCAATGTTGTCTTGTGCTTTTGTTGCCGCTTGTACTTACGGTGTTCGTGTGGAGCACCGTATTGATGGTGGGTTGCTGAACATCCGTCGTTTCGGTGCGAGAACTCTAGTCTGTGAGACAACTATCCGTGTGTTGCTGTTTGCTGACACCTGGGCGTTGTTTTCACACAGCGCGGATGAGTTGCAGCACATGACTAGTGCCCTGGCTACGACAGCGACAAAATGTGGGCTCATCATCAACACAAGCAAAACTGTCTGTCTCATTCAGCCTTCACCGGAGGTGCAATCTTTAATATTGCCGCGAATCAGCATTGTTGCTGAAGTATTGGTAACCACCTATCACTTCAACTACCTTGGGAGGGTGATGTCGACTGATCACCAGCTTCACAGTGAGTTGCGTAATCGCGTGTCGAAGGCAGCGGCGGCATTCGGGAAGCTTGAGTACCGAGTGTGGAACAACCATCAGCTTACCATTGACACAAAGCTGATGGTGTACCAATCCATGGTACTGTCCGTCCTTCTATACGGCAGTGAAACGTGGACGATGTACCGTCGGGATGTGCGATATCTCGAGCGGTTCCATCAACAGTGTCTGCGACGAATTTTGCACATCGGTTGGGGCGCCAGAGTTGCAGACACGGAAGTGTTGCGCCGAAGTGGGATGTATGCAGTGGACTGCATACTTTTACTGAGACACCTGAGATGGCTCGGTCATGTGCGGCGTATGGATTCGACTCGGATACCGAAACAACTTTTATACGGTCAGCTGAGTAGTGGGAAGCGGCATGCTGGGAAACCAAAGTTACGTTACCAGGACATGATTAAAGTGAGCCTCACACGTTCTAACCTTGATTGCAGTTCATGGGAATCGAAGGCGGTTGATCGGCGCGCATGGGGCGATCTAATCACGAAGGCAGTTGTTGAAGTGCAGGAGAAAGCCCTCATGCATGCAGAGAAGAAGCGGCAAGTGCGGAAGCGGCAAGCACCGATGAATTGTACTCCATCGACATCGAGCGCATGGTGCTGTAGCACATGCGGTCGCGAGTGCTTGAGTCAGGCAGGCCTAGTGAGCCATGAGCGAGGCCACTCGAGACTACTACCGAAGCGCCGACGGGTTCTGCGGAGAACGTAGGCAGAACCGGCGCAGCGTTTGTAGGTACGCTGCATTCGATTTACTAACCGCGTGCTTGCATGCAAAGTCTATTTATTTCAGGTGGTGGGTTTTCAATTTTGCTCTAATGCTTTTCTTTCCCATATAAATGCCTCGTTATACTCTCTTCTGTACACTTGCACACGTCGCTTAAGCCACTTGTAGATATTTCGATAACATTTTCGTGTTTGTAGCATTTCCATAAAATAAACCTCCTGAACTCGTGAACTTACCTCGTATTCTTTTGTAAACGTATTCTTTTGTAAACAACTTATTGCATATGCTCACTAATATAAGATTCATGTCACCGTTTGCTTGCGTGCTAAGTCTGTTTATTTCAGGTGGGGGGTTTTCAATTTTGTCCCAAGGCTTTGCTTTCTCATATAAACGCCTACCTGTACTCTCTTCTATAAACTTGCACACGGCACTTAAGCGAATTCTAGTCCTATTCGAAAACGTTTTTGTGTTCGTGGCATTTCCGTAAAGTGTAGTTTCTGGCCTCGTGAACTTATCTCGCATTCTTCTGTAAACAATTTACTTCAGATGCTCATTACTTTAAGATATATGTCACCTTTCCTTATGCACTACCCGATTTATTTCCTTTGTTATCTTTCTCTCCAGTGATTGGCTGTTGCTTGATATCCCCGGTGAGGCTGCGCTTGATGTACATGTTGACAAGGTACCTACCTGTCTATTACCCACTACCTCGTGCATAGTGGCTCCAGGAGACAGTTGGTCGTTGCTGGAGGGGACGGGGTGCATGGTCCTTGTGGCCGTGCTAGGCTCGAAGAGTGGTTCCATGTACTCAGTGTGGAGCGAACTACGGTCCAGCCGCCGCCTTGTGTGCGCTTGATTCCCCAAATACAGTGTGCTTGTGTTTGCCTGTGAAGGAGTGTGGGCCGGCTGCGTTGATGAAACGTGGTTTCCATCCACATGCCTCTCGGTGTTATTCCTTCGGGTTTACACTGGATATGGGGTGTGTGATTGGAGCTGTGGGTGGTGCAGCGCAAGCAACCCATGGTCCCTCTATAGGCGCAGGCGTCCTGTGGCTTGCCACAGTGACAGGCAAATCCGAAACCGGATGTCGCCAAACATATATAGGTTTGCCAGCACCCGGTTTCGGAGTTGCCAATCAATGCGGAATCATTTGTGTCGCCGATGACGCCTTCACCCCACGACCGCAAGAAGAAGTCCAAAGACGAGCCAGAAAGAGACTTGTATACATGAAATCACAGTTGTTTATATAGTTTTGAAGGCAAAACCAAGGGAAGCTACTAAATAACACTTGAGCCAACCAACAGAAGAGAAAACGTCAAACACAACAACGAATAAGCAACCGTGTACTCAAGGCCGAGTTGCATAGGTCCTAAAAGATGACATCACGGGACTCCAAGCGTAAAGTGAACATCCATTTACAGTGACGGGCACTGGCCAATCAGAATAACGAAATGCAGCGTTTAAACAAATGTCACGAAATACACGAGAATAGGAAATGCAGACCCAAAAAGTAAAAACTAGTAGGATAGTCTTGGGACAACTAAATATTCTTTTAATCTAACCAAGTAGAACAGTGATGAGAAGAAGAACCAATGGAACGTGTTCTTGCAAACGGCACTGCTGAAAAGGACATGACGATGAGCATCCATTAAAAATGACGTGGGTATACGGATCGGGCTAACCCAGTAGAGCGTTTAAACAATAGGCAAGAAGTAGAAAATCGGAAGAGTAAAGAACAGCTATTAAGCTCGTTCATGAAAAATGTATGTCTAATAGCTATTCAGCCACAGCTGTACAGCCGCAGGATGCCTGCGCATTGACTTGCGCTTCACCACACACAGCTTAATCCACACACCTAATATCCGGTATAAACCCGAATGAAGACGACTGGGAAGTAAGTGTTTAGGAGCCACGTTTCATCAACGGAGCCGGAAAACACACTCCTAGAAGGCAAAAACAACGCACTGTATTTGGGAATCAATGGCACATAAGGCGTTGGCTGCACCGTAATCCGCGCCCAACTGTATGCATGTAAACAATTTGTGTGTTTAACGCGGTCACGAGAACCATGCACCCCGTTCCATCTATCAAAAAGCAACTGTCTCCTGTAGCCAGCATGCACGAGGTGGTGGGTAATCGACAAGTAGGCATCTTGTTAACATTCATCTCAAGCGCAACCCCCGATGATGTCAAATAAAAGCCAACCACTTGAAATGACAATAACAAATAATGTTTACCCTATAAAGTACGGAAATGAAGACATAACTCTACGCTATATGAGCATAAGTAAGAAATTGTATATCAACAAGGACGCGCTATTTTGTTTTAAATGTCGCAAACGCGAATATGTTAACGAACTTAAACAGACTTAGCTTAAACGACATGTGCACGTTAATAAATGACTATTTAGGTGGGTTAAAATTTAATAACAAATATAGGCAGTACGACAAGATAGCGAGCCCACCACCTGAAATAAGGTTCAGCACGCAATCACGTAGCTAGTAAAGCGAACGCAACGTACTTACCAATGCTGCGTCGTTTCTTCTAAGTTCCCAGCGACACCAGTAGTTTTTTCGATGTTGTCCCGAGTGATATTGCTAGTGGCTTACTAGGCCTGCCTGACTCATGCACTCGCAAGCGCATGCGCTACAGCACCATACGCTGGACGTCGATAGAGTACATCCCATCGGCGCCGGTCGCTTGCGCACCTGCAGTTTTTGCACGCTCAAGTGTTTTCTCAAACATCTCGGCAACCACCTTCGTGATTAGACCGCACCATGCACGCCGAACAACCGCCTTCGCTTCCCAACATCAGCAATCGACATTAGAAAGTGATTGGTGCACTTTGATAATATCCTGCTTTCCCTACCTGCCGCTTCCTCACACTCACCTGACGATGTAACAGCTGCTTCGGTATCCACGTTGTATATGTACGCCACACTTGACGGAGCCAGCACAAGTGTCTCATCAAAATTATGCAATCTACTGCATGCATTCCACATCGACGCATAATCACCATGTATATAACTCTGCCTCACCAAGGGACGCGCAGAATCCATCGCAGACGCTGATGATGAAACCGCTCAAAATCTCTCATACCTTGTCGCTACAACGTCCAGGTTTCGCTGCCGTATAAAAGAACAGTCAGCACTATGGATTTGTAAGTCATCAGCTTCGTGCCAAAGATAAGTTGGTGGATCTTCCACCGTCGCTACTCTAGATTCCCAAAAGCCGTCACTGCCTCTGCTACGCTGATACGCAGCTCACTGTATATCTGCTGGTTAGTCGGAAACACACTCCCAAGGTAGCAGAAGCAGAGGTGGTTTCCAATACTTCGGCACCACTACTGATTTTCGGAAAGATTACAGACCGCAACTCTGGTGAAGGCTGAAAGAGACAGTTTTGCTTGTGTTGCTGGTGAGTCCGAATTTGACCATTGTCGAGGCACGAGTTACAAATCAACCACGTTGTACGCAAACAGTGGACAGTCGTCAGAGAAAAGCGAACACACAGAGAGTTGTCTCATTTAATTTGACCTTGCAACCACCACGCTCGCCTGACCGATGTGCGCCGCTCTCAGAGCTGTAAAAGTACAGAACGCTAACCAACCCACTGGGTCAGGTAAGGACACAAAATTGAATGACAGAAAGGCGAAACCGAAGAGACTCCCATCGAAAGGCATTTGCTGGTTAGGAGAATGTCATCGGGTAGTAAAAATCGGTCTGGCTTGTTCGCACTGTTTGGAATGGTACCATACGAAATGTGCAAATGTGTCCCAACAACAGTTACGGGAGCGAAATAGCCCCCAAGATGCATTTTGGTTCTGTACTGCGTGTTCCACCATCCCCGTCGTTAAGTGCTTGCTTATCCTAGCTTAGAAATGCGACCGGTTAATCACAGAAGCAGAGCAGAGGATAAACAATACGATTACTTCAATGGAAGCGAGTATGGACCACAGAAGCCTAGCGGCTGCTAGGCAACGGAATGCTGAACAAACCGCTTCCCCTGCGCCGCAATCAGCCATGTCTCCATCTCCGTTGTCTTCTCCAACTTTGGTAGAACGCCGGGCAAAGCAGACTGTACCTACGTGGACCAAACAGCACACACGGCAACGAAAATCAGACACCATTCAAAACGTCTGGTTACGCAAATTCCACTAGACCTGACATCTAGCATTAACAAGGATGAAGCAGCCAAACACCAACCCTTGATACCTGTAGCTTAAATACCTCTTGTCGAGACTAAGCCTCCCAGAACATCGGTTACATATGCAGAGATTGCTGCAACGGTCCACCGAGAGGCCGCCGTTGCGTCCTCTTCCATTGTAAACACGGTTAACGCAAATGCAGAGAAAAACAGCAAACAATCACTTGTCAACAAGTCAGGACAAATGAGTACCATACCTTGTAGATCGACGAAAAAGGGATCCAACAACAGTTCCCGGACTGTTGTATGCTCAAATGTCCCTGAATCTACCGCCATCACATTGCGGGATAAGTTATCTGACGACCAAGACCAATGGAACTCGTTGTATATACAGATGAATATTAAAGCCAAGCCCATAAACTTGTTACGAATTACTCGTCATCCGAACTCGCCACACTATGGTGAACCCAGACTTATTCGAGTAACTCTAGAATCCTCCACCGACGTAGAAAACGTTTTGCTCTCCGCAAGCGCGCTAAAACACGAATCATGTGGGATACGTATCTATCCTGATGTCCCTTGGAGCGCGCGACAACCAAAACGAAACACTGAAGAGGGGCACAGCAAGCAAGACCGCCTAAATACAATCTTCATACATGGCGTGCCAGAACATCCTTCTAACGATGTTCAAGAGACCGGAAAGCACGATTTAGAACAGTGGCGGTTCATTCGTGAAACACTTTCTTTGGATAATGTTGTGGCACGTCGCTCACCAGGATACCTCTCCCACCGAATTATAGAGGATGCGGCCCTAGAATCCTAAAATTTGTGGTTCAGTCAGAGCAACAAGCAAAGGATGTTTTGGATGGATGGCGGAGAAATCGGAAACATCTTCCTTCCGAAATTCGGTTAAAGGTCGCAAAAACTTTGCACAGCTCAAATATTAAAGCAACTGAAGCAGAAAGCATACCGACGAATGTACAAAAGCGTAACTTGACTGCTGCTTTAATTGACTCTGACGTAGGTCTAAACGAAGGTTGGGACGCACCTTGGCCGAATCAAGTTGCAAACGAGGTATCATTGACCCATTAAAAAAGAAGTAACTGCCGACCTCCCATCGGTCGGCATTCTCCCACACTTGACAGCTTCACCTCTCTGCGGACTCCTAGAGACCGAGAAACTGGCCTGCTTGTATACAAATGCTCAGGGTCTCTAACAAACTGGCTGAACTGAAAGATCGCCAAGCTTCCGGCTCGTATAATGTCATTGGTATCACCGAGACATGGTTGCACACGGGAATGACGGACGCTAAAATTTTGCTTATGGGCATGTCGCTAATCCGGTACGACAGGCTCACAAAAGGAGGAGGGCTAATCCTGTACTACCGAAACGACTTACAGTACGAAGCCGTGGAGGATTCAGACTCGCAGTTCCCCGACTCTCTTTGGTGCCGGTTGCAGTTAAAATGCAGGGACGCTTGACTTATTGTCTTGGAGTACCGCGCCCCTAACTCAACACCCGAAACCGACTACCACCTAACGGCTGCTTTAAGGTGCAGTTTAAAACAAAAGTACACTCACATTCCTATCATAGATGATTTCAACGTACATTGTTTAGAAACCCCTGCCACGATCGGATAACAATTCAAAACCGATCTGCAAGATCTAGTAACTACTATTCCTCTTTACAACCACATCACTTTGCCCACTCGGTTCAGCACTGGTAACAGGCCATCTGTGCTGGATCTTGTGCTTACCAACGAGGAGCATATGATAGCTGCGTTGGTTTTAGACTGCTCATTGGGTCGCAGTGATCACGCAGTCATCAGTTTCAACCGTCTGCAATGCAGAATATCTGAATGATAACGATGAGACTGTGCAAACCATCACAAGGTACGATCGATTAGCCCAGCTAGTCAGCGCCACAACATGGTCTTTCCTCGAAGAAGAACCCCCGGAAGTCGCCTGGCTCGAGTTGGTCAAAAAATTCAGTCAGCTGATTGCACAGGCTTTAGAGATAAAAGCTTGCAATAAGTGCAAATCAGTTTCTTTCGTTAGGAGCAGAACTCGAAAATGAATGACAGTAAGCAACGCAGCATGACGAGTGTACAGAGAAGCTCCAGCGCCAGAAACTTGGGACAACTACGTAGCCCTACGTAACCACTGCACTCAACTGTTAAGAGAAGACAAAGCCGCCTATCAGCAGAACACTGCAAATACCTTCAGTGCTAACCACAAACTACTGTACAAGCACGTTAATAGCCTACGAAAGGTGAGGCAAGGATTTCCTCCACTCAAGATGGCTGATGGCCCAACAAGAACGGCTGTGGATGCAGCAAACGCGCTGCAGATGCAATCCGCTCCCACTTTTCAAAGAGTCTTGCCACCAAGCGATCTACCAAGCTTTGTATTCTGTTCACCAGGACTAACCCACATCAATTTTACCGCAGAGGCTGTATTGCATAAGCTGACTACTCTACGCAAACACAGCTTGCCGGGTGTCGACATCATTCGTCCAGACGCATTAGGAGCCGCAGCAAGCCAACTGGCAGGACACTTAGCTCAGTTTTTCCAGCGCCGCTTAGACCAGAACCAACTTCCCGCCATGTGGAAGCTTGGAATAATAACCCCGATTCACGAAGGTGGAAGCGGAACTGATCCCTCCAACTGCCGCCCAGTAACTCTTCTTCCTATGCTCTCCAAGGTCATGGAATTCATAGTCGCCGATGCACTGGTGTGCTAACTGGAAAACTACAACCTCA
>CALYDF020004724.1:0-15636 GCA_944474145.2 Dicrocoelium dendriticum | reverse complement strand
AACGCTGCGCCGGTGCTGCCTACGTTCACTGCGGGACCCGTCGTCGCTTCGGCAGTGGTCCCGAGTGACCTCTCTCATGGCTCACTAGGCCTGCCTGACTAAGGCACTCGCGACCGCATGTTCTACAGCACAATGCGCTCGATGTCGATGGAGTACAATTCATCGGTGCTTGCCGCTTCCGCAACTGCCGCTTCTTCTCCGCATGCATGAGGGATTTCTCCCGCACTTCAGCAACTGCCTTCGTGATTAGATCGCGCCATGCACCACGATCAACCGCCTTCGATTCCCATGATCTGCATTCAACATTAGAACATGAGAGGCTCACTTTAATTATGTCCTGGTAACGTAACTTTGGTTTCCCAGCATGCCGCTTCCCATTACTCAGCTGACCATATAATAGTTGTTTCGGTATAAGCGTCGAATCCATACGGCTCAAATGACCGAGCCACCTCAGGTGTCTCAGTAAAAGTATGCAGTCCACTGCATACATCCCACTTCGGCGCAACACTTCCGTGTCTGCAACTCTGGCGCCCCAGCCGATCCGCAAAATTCGTCGCAGACACTGCTGATGGAACCGCTCGAGATATCGCACATCCCGACGGTACATCGTCCACGTTTCACTGCCGTATAGAAGAACGGACAGTACCATGGATTTGTACACCATCAGCTTCGTGCCAATGCTAAGCTGATGGTTGTTCCACACTCGGTACTCAAGCTTCCCGAATGCCGCTGCCGCCTTCGACACGCGAATACGCAACTCAACGTGTAGCTGCTGATCAGTCGACATCCCACTCCCAAGGTAGCAGAAGCGGGAGGTGGTTTCCAATACTTCAGCACCAATGCTGATTTCGCGGCAATATTGAAGATTGCACCTCCGGTGAAGGCTGAAAGAGACAGACAGCTTTGCTTGTGTTGATGGTGAGCCCGAATTTGGCCGCTGTCGAAGCCAGAGCACTAGTCATGTGCTGCAACTCATCCGCGTTGTGTGAAAACAACGCACAGTCGTCAGCAAAAGCAACATACGGATAGTTGTCTCACAGACTAGAGTTCTCGCACCGAAACGACGGATGTTCAGCAACCCACCATCAATACGGTGCTCCACACGAACACCGTAAGCACAAGCCGCATCAAAAGCACAAGACAACATTGCATGAAGATAGATATTAAACAGGGCAGGAGCTAACACACAGCCTTGCTTCACACCAGAGACAACTGCAAAGTCATCAGAGGTCTCTCCACTCAGCTGCACCCTCGCTCGCATTACCACTGTGCAGACATTCAATTAAACTTACAAACTTACGCGGGCAACCAAACTTACCCAACACCAGCACAGTGCCTCGCGGTTCACCGTATCAAATGCCTTGGTGAAATCAACAAAAACTGAGTACAAAGGCTGGTGTCGTTCTCTGCACTTCTCTTGCAACTGACGAGCCGCAAACACCATATCTATAGTGCTGCGACCCGAACGGAATCCACATTGCTCTTCCGCCACGTTAGGTACCACAACCTGACTGACGAGGCGGTTGAGCAGGATTCGGGCAATCATCTTGCCCACACAACTCAGCAAGTTGATGCCACGATAATTCGTGCAACATTGCTTGCTCCCTTTGCCCTTGTACAGTGGTAGCACAAGGGCATCCTTCAGCTCAGGGAGGCACCTCCTCCTCAATCCACACGCGTTGCACCAAGTGGTGCAGCGCAGTCAACAACGCGGGTCCACCGTGTTTCAATACTTCAGGTGGGATCCCGTCACCTCCCGGCAACATTTGCCGTTTCGCAGCTGAGCAAGTGCTCTCTGCTGTCTCATCCAGTCTCGGCGTATCCACCAGATCCGCCTTCACATCGTGCTGCTTCAGGCCATTCAATGTAGGCCAGTCGATCTCTGAACGGTTGTTCAAGAGACAGTCAAAGTGTTTCCGCCAGACCTGCATTATGTCTGCAGTCTGGGTGCAGGTAGCGCCTGAACTACCATCGATCAGTGTCCTCAGCGGCTCCAACCTCGGTCCATACACCGCCTTCAAGGAGTCAAAGAATTCCTTGTGTTGGCGGCGTTCGGCGTAGCATTCCATCTGCTTCGCCTTCTCCGTCCACCATGCATTCTTAATGCGACGGAGCTCTCGGGTCAGTCGCCGTCGAAGTTTGCGAAACTGACTACTCTTCCCCAAGTCACTGGGGTCTGCAACATGTGCAGCAAATGCTGCATTCTTCTCTGACAACAATGCGACAATCGTCACATTGTTGTCATCAAACCGATCAGGCTTCTTACAGTTTGCGCGCCCGATGGTCTCCTCGGCAGCAGCTGTCACCTGGTCGCGAATGTGGTGCCACAGGTCGCCCACTGTGGCTATACAGTCCACATCACCACACAGGCGTGCAGCCATCGCCTTCTCCAGCTCAGTACGTTTCGCCACAGTGCCGAGGGAGAGAATGTTAAATTTACGCCGATTCACGGCGGGAGTACAATACATCGATTTACGAAAATATATGTACAGTTTGGTCCGAACCAATTTGTGATCAGTGCCACACTCAGCTCCACGCAGTACACGTGTCATGCGCACTTCACGCATATCACGCTGACGTACGATGACAATAGTCGAGCAGGTGAGCGTGACCACTCCGTGGGTGCGTCCAAGTTGCTATATCACTCGCAATCAGTGCAAACCGAGTGTTCGTGCTCGTCAGGCCGTGAGTGGCACACAGTGAGAGCAGCCTGTCACCATTCGCATTCGCTGAACCAATGCCATGCGCACCGATAACATCTGTCCACGCTGGTGCATCACGCCCAACGCGCGCGTTGAAATCACCCAGCAGAAATAGTCGGTCGCTCTTCGGCACAGACCGTATCACGGAGGATAGCTCCGTGTAGTACTGATCACGCGTGTCATCAGGATAACACATGGTCGGACCGTACGTGCTTATGAAAGTAGCAAACTTACCTCTTCCGAGTCGTAGGCGAGCAGTCATCAGCCGCGCGCTGATGCCCGTTGGTTCACCCACCAGCTGGCCATTCAGGCGGTCGGATATTGCAAATCCGACCCCATGTTCACGTGGTGCTGAGGCGGCGTTCCCCACCCAGTAGAATGTGTAGCCAGCACGTGCTTCATGTAACTTACCTTGCTCAGCGAGCCGAGTTTCACTGAGCGCCGCAATATCGATGTGGTAGCGCGCCAGCTCCATCGCGACCAGTGCAGTGCGTCGCTCCGGGCGCTCGCTGGAGTTCCGTTCCAGTAATGTGCGCACGTTCCAGCACCCGATGCTGAGTGCTTTGCGCGCAGGCATACGATTGCATTGGTGGGCAATCGCACGCGAGGTGGTCGTTGTGCTTCGGAGGTTTGCTTGAGGGACTCCACCCGGAGCATTTGGCTCAATAGCCTGACCCACAAGGCAGTGGGTGGTTTGGAGGTTTGCTTGAGGAACTCCACCCGGAGCCTTTGGCTCAATAGCCTGACCCACAAGGCAGTGGGTGGTTTGGAGGTTTGCTTGAGGGACTCCGCCCGGAGCCTTTGGCTCAATAGCCTGACCCACAAGGCAGTGGAGAGCAGATCGAGCTCGGGAATGTGATTGCAGAGACAGATTGGGATCTGCTTGACGGCCGTCACACGCAGCCTTTGAGGTTCTGGAACAGTTATCATATGTTTTGCGACCGTATTTGGATACGCACCTGCGACCACGGCCAGACGCAGGTGGGTTTTTGGCGGGTTTGCACCAATTTGACCAGGGGCTGCCTGGCTTGAGGCGGGCAGTAGCAAACCATTGAACACCCGGAGGTGTCCTCCCACCGTCAGAGACAATGCGTGGCACTCGTGCTCTACGCCAATCGAGCATTGAGAATATCACCCGTAACCTGTTGTCTCCCATGGCTAGGTTTTACGGGAAGTGGGCCATCGACCACTTCCTAACCTCTGGAGAGGATGGACTAGGATACTGCCAGGGCGCCCAATCCTGACAGGAGAACGACTCGGGTCCTCAGCCAAAGCCTTCGATTAAATGAACACCCGAAAGGCAGCGGGTCTAGCACATGGTCAGTTAGCTGACTCAGGCGGATTGGTGTCCTGGATCTTAGCAGGGAGAACGGCGAAACCTAACTCCCACCCAGCGGTCGCCACGTGGAGGCGCCCAGGACATGAGACTATGGCGCAGCAGTAGCAGCAGTGGGTAGACCATCTGTCAGGATCTAGCCACCACCAGCCTCAGCGCACCATAGGCTCTCCCGCTAGTGCACATACACATACACATACATACATCATACACATTAGCTGGAGGTGGGGAACACCTCAGCTACTGTGCCGCAATACACAGAAAAAAGAAAAAAATGCAACTGGTGCAAGCCGGCTGAGCTACCGGTAACGGATGGGCATCGTTCCGGTAAGCTACCAGCCGGCTACTGTGCATCAAAAAAATTACTATGCAGAATTATATAAACTTAAATAATGAGATCATGATTGGAGGGGAGGCTAAGAGGGATGGGGTGGGACAAAGAAACTCACAGCACGAACGCCACTGAGGTCGGCTCCTAGCCATATCACCAAGTGTCTCCAACCAAACGTGTTCATCGTCTTTCGGACCCCAACCAGGGAGCCGAGACGCTCCAACCGAGGCCAGCTCAGAAGTGAGGGCCTTCATTCCTCCCGACCAATTCATCGCTTGGCCACCTCTCCTCTTTTTCCGTCCACACCCGCGGCGCGAAAACAACGCACGTCGCGGGAGTCGGTGGGCTGACATGCGTAACACGTGGTCAAGCCATCGGAGCCTCGTGCGTGAAATAACGGTGCTGAGCGGTTCATTTCCTTTTCCTGTGCCATAAACAAGGCGTCGAACACGCTCGTTGTTCAAGCGGTGTTCCAACCAGATGTGAGCTAAATTACGAAGGCACCGGTGGTCGAACGTGACTAGCCTCTTCATGTCCGCTGCTTTAAGCGGCCAGGTTTCACAACCGTACAGTAGGGTCGAACGTACCGCTGCATTGTACACTCTACCCTTCAGGGCAAGGGTGATGTCGCGCCGGCGCCATAAGTGGCGAAGGTTAGCAAAAGCGCCCCGAGCTTTTGCTATACGGTTCGTGATCTCATCTTCAATCCCACGGGCGCTGATACAACTTTCCAGGTAGTTGAATTTTTGAACGACTTCTAGCTGATCCCCACCAACGGTCAGTGCAGGAGGCGGTCCAGGCCAATCTTGGAGGAACGCTTTGCACTTCGAGGGTGAGAAGCAAAGCCCGAAGTGACGCACAGCTAGTGCTAACCTGTCCAGTGCCGCTTGGCACATTTATGAGTTGTCACAGATTAGGGCAATATCGCCAGCATACTCTAAGTCAAGAAGTCGTTCTCCTGGGAGTAGCTGCACACCTAAGTCGTGTCCTGTGAACGCGATTTCCATGACTTCGTCAACAGCGAAGTTGAAAAGGAAAGGTGACAGCGGGCATCATTGTCTCACGCCGCTGGAGATATTAAAGGGCGACGACAACTTGGCGTAAGCCCTCACTCTGCCCGAGCTACGCGCATATAATGCTCGGATAATATTCACATATTTTTCAGGGACACCTTTCCTGAGTAAACAGTCCCAAAGTGCATGTCTATCCACCGAATCGAATGCACCTTTGATATCGAGGAACACGACAATGGTGGGCCGCCAATATATGTGGCGGTGCTCCAACAACTGACGCAAGGTGAAGATATGGTCAATGCAGACACGACCTCGACGAAATCCAGCTTGCTCTTCACGAATCTGGCTTTTACGATTGCCAGTCAGTCTGTAAAGGATGACAGAAGCAAGCAATTTGGAGGCGATGGATATCAGACTGATTCCTCTATTGTTGCCGCATTCCGATCGTGAGCCTCTCTTGAAAACTGGGACTATGATGGGGCGGCTCCAGTCGGTTGGGACAGTTTCCTGATCCCACAGTTTCACTAGTAACTCGTGTAAATCATCCATAAGAGCAGGTCCCCCGAATTTGGAGAGAGCTGGAAGTAGATCATCAGGTCCCGCGGCTTTATTTAACTTCAACAGTTCGATCTCACGTTCGATCTCTGAGCGAGAGGATGGATCCAAAGAGTCCAGGGAGCGGGGCGATCAGTGGCCGGTGAGAAATCTAACCATTCCGATCGATTAAATTGCTTTTCAAAGTGCTCAGCTCAACGCTCCAAGCGTTTTGATAAGTTGTGGATAGGCTGCCCACTCTCGTCACGTATAGTTTCACTAACACCAGGTCTCCTGCTGTCTGTTTCCCGTCTCAGACGGAATAACTTACGATGGTTACCAAGGGCAGCGGCCATTTCCATCTCTGTTGCCGTTTGAAGAGAAATTCATTGTATTGCGTGGGCAGGATACTGTCAGGCTAACCAGGCCTAGACAGGAGAACGATTAGGGTTCTCAACCAAAGCCTTTGGTTAAAAAACCTGACCGCAAGGCAGTGGATTTGGCATTGGGCTACAAGGAGTCCGTTTTAAGGAATAAGGAGCCACCCTCATTCCAACCCCCAAGCTGGAGGACCAGGAGGCTGAGTTTGTCTGGCCTCTAACCATTGAACAATCTGGTATGAGTGGCTCTGAAGGTGCAAAAATGCACCACCCAGTATAGCTCAATGGATCCTTGAAGCACACAAACCATCGCACCACGGTAAGGTCCAGCCTCATTGCGATGGCTGCTAGTGCCCGTCAGACGCAACACAAGCACACCAGCTGGACCTCCAATAACCGATGGACATCGTACTGGAGAGACCACCGCCGGCGGGCAAGTAGGCTCGTTGGAGTTTGGGAGTGGCTGGATGTCAGGCTTCTGAGGTGAACACACGGATCCCCTCGCCTTGGAACGCTTTGCCTTGCTTGCTGGCTCGCGACGTTTATCGACCTCCTGTTGTATTTTACTGGTACTGCTTGCAAAATACTTGGACATAATTATTTTCAATCTTAAGTAAAAGCTTAAATTGCTTAATGGTAAGACCAATACACGAAATATGAAAATTCGCAAGACACAAAAAGCAAGTAACTATATTCGCTTGATGTCAAACGATTTTGTAGCGAGAACCAGATTATGTGTGCTTTGTCATTACTACAGCAAATAACTAGGAAGACTAAAGGTTCCATCTGTGGACGATAATTGACTACATGAAAGCAACACAAAAATGTAGATAAAACACGATTTTACGACAGATAAATTCGGAATCGAAAACAAGACCGAATTCAAGAAAAAAATAGTACAAAAAGGAAGCGCTGCACATAGTAACAAACGAAGCCAACTGGCCTAGCATCAGGGCTTAAAAGATCGACAGACAAGCGCTGCCACTGCGGATGAAAATATGCCGAACACTTCGGTCGATTCCCATTTAGATAAAAGTTCCAAGATTTGCATAAAGATAGAGGAGAGTATGTAAAATTCACGGTGGAAAATGCATTATTTCGGGACAAGGAGACCATTGAAATCACAAGAAAAGGATCACATGGAACCAGAAAAGAGATCCTGGCCGATGGTGACTACCACTGCCATCCATATAATCAAAAGATCAAAGTAGGAACTCAGAAGTCTATGTGCCACACACCTTGTCACCGGAGAGAATGCTCATCAAATACTCCAACCGTTTCTTTAGCTCTTTATCAGACTCAGAAAGCGGTTCCACGATCGCCAACGGAGATGGCTGATCATCTTTTGCAGTCGGTTCTATGGTTTCCTCCACTGCATCCTTAGCTGCATGCTCGTCGGTGCCTTTCGAATCGTCTGCCGATCCGACAGCCCCGTCGATCACCACAGGAGCCTTCTTGTCACCGCGCTTCTCCTTTTCAATCACAGCCATTATGTGGTTGAACTTAGGACTGCGTGACAAAAAATTTGAGACGTTCTGAAGAAAGGCTTGTGTGGAATTTTCGTACAGATCAAAACCAATCTGGTAGGCCGTCAAGGTACCTTCTTCTGATTGCAGCAACAGTTGTTCCAACAGGCTGGCAGTAGCCTAAATTCAAAAAGGTTTCCGGAAAGGAAAAATCAGCTAAAGAATTCCAATGAACTGATAAAGAACGAACGTGAATCCTAGTAAATTAGCGCCGACAGTACTCGAAGTTTATGAAATAGGTGGAAAGGTCGAGTACGCTTTATCACATAAGAAGACAAATGCAACAAGCCGCTGAACGGAAACACGAGGTGTAACAAGTCATAAGCACTTGATTTGGCAGTACATTTCATATGGCAAACAGCTCAAAATTCGCTGAGTTGGTAGATCGTACGACATATATCATTGTGTAGAAGAATCGGGGGAAAGTGAAGAACGAGGTAAATTCGCGCTTCTACGGTGAGTTACATGTAGCGAGTACCAAGGATTGATAAACAAAGGGCATCCAGCAGTGCCCCGGTAGGTCATACTGACGCTCCGCCCCCACGCGAACTCCGATAATTGCGTAAAGGATACGTATGAATACTGCGCCATCGTGTGCACCAATGCAAGCTCATAGCTGCCACCTGTAGGCAACAAGCCAGACGACAAAAACACTAAGTCATCAGAAGGCCAGCTTGCTAGTAACAATAAAATAACCACATTGGATTATCTGACAAAGATTTGACTAAGGCTCTATCGTCACAGTTAAAAGAACGCTTATAGTGGTCAGGTTAACACCAATAATACGCAATCATAACAAGTAACAAAGCGAAGCGTCATGAACGCATTTGAGTATTGATCGGGAACGCAACTGTTCCCTTGATTGGTTGACATTGACCTTGAGTAACCTTTCTTCCACCTGATTCGCACCAGTGATCCAAAAAAACCAGGCGTCAGTGAGACGATCAGAGACAGCGCGGGTGCACTGATACACAATACGGAGCGCCGTATGGCTCGCTGGGAGGAATGATTCCAAGATCAGTTCAGATAGCCGCCTGCTCGCGGACCTCTTCCTACTCAGGTGATGCATGACGAGCCATGTCCGGTAGGTTTAGAGGCCCCGTCGGTGACCGAGATCAGAAATGTGATCAGAGCCCTCAACCGTTTTGTTGCTGCTGGCCCAGGTGCCTTCGCACCTGCACCATAAAAGGATGCAGGTGAAGACCTCTGCAAAGCACTGCCTAACTATTCGAATATAACTGGAAGGAAAAGTGTCCCAGCTAAATAGAGTGAATCGATTCCAGTGGCAATGCACAACGGCAGTCGCACAGACTGTGCTAACTCCATGGATATTAGAATAACGCCAGTTGTGACAAAAGTACTGGCCTCCATTCTATTTGTCGCCTCACTGTGGAACGGGAATCTCAGACTAGGGAAGCGCCGGCAGGTTTCCGCAAAGGACGTGGCTGCATAGATCATATATGCCAAATTCTGCATGTGCTAGAGCAGTGCCACGCATACCCAAGATCGCCAATAGACGTATTCCTTGATTCCAAAAGTGTGTTCGGTATAGTCGATCGATGCAATACGTTCGAAATCATTATCATCATCGACAGCAGTGCATCAGCCACTTGCACGGATGCTTCGCTGCCATACAACCATGAGGACCTATGAAATGAAGAATAATAAGAAGGAGATAAGGAGGACTTAGCTGAAAATCTCCATGCCCTATGCAAAAAGTCAAGGTCAAGACGCCTACACCTTGTGTTAAAAACGCACCGTCACAAACAGCTGGCTATCGTGCAAAGATAAGGCGGCAATGGCGAGACAGCTTCCTTGTGGCTTTCACTTCTCCGCGTCATAATCTGCCATTACTCTGCAGATAACTCGGCACCAAACACACCTTAAACAGACAGTCCGACTAGAAGACGGCAGCAATCGCGCCACTAATGTCGGTTGCGAGCCATGTCCTGTAAAGTCTCGAGCCAAGCACAAAACGAGTCACGTGGACTCCAGCGCGGAAGGCGAGACGAATTGACGGCACCCAGTTTGGTCGTCAGTGAATTCATTTCCCTCTGCCAACTCAACTTTTGTCCACCTCGAGTCTTGTGCCACTCTACATCTGGCAGACAAAACAAGGCCCTCTTAGGTAGGCGATGACCAGGCATACGTAGCACTTGCCCGAGTCAACGCAACTTACTCAGTGCTATCTGTTGTTCTAGAGAGCTAGCATGATTATCACTACCTAGTACTCGGCTACGCACATCATTGTTGCGGACACGCTGGTGCCATCTGACATCAGCAATGCTTCCCAGACAAAGATGGTCAAATACTTGAAGGTGCCTCAGATCTTCAGACCGAAGGGACCAAGTTTCACTACCATAAAGCATGACGGCCCTCACTGTGGCCTTGTATGCACAGTCTATCAGACGGAGAGAAACTCATTTCTGTCGCCAAAGATACCGTAGATTCAAGAAGGTAGTTCTGGCTTTTGCAATGCGCGAGCTGACGTGAGTTTCAATGCGCCCATCGTTGCCGATGCAGCTGCCAAAATAAGTGGAATGATCAACCATATCGAGTTCCTCGTTAGCAAGCGTCGAGGGGTCTTCAAGTGGCTGGTGGTCCTGCAGCAACACTTTGCACCATGAAGGTACGATGCGCATGCCAAATCATGGGACTATTCAAGAGAGGCTATTCAGGATTGATTTTGCCACCCCAACGTGATCGAAAAACAAGACGATATCATCCGCATAATTATGATCAACTAAGCTTGCACCAGGCAGGACCTCAACGCCTACATCGTGAGATTCCGCAAGAGAACACTACATGAATGAATCCACGACGATACTGAACAAAAACCGGGGAATCGGACAACCCTGACGGACGCCACTTGTAGTGGAAAAGCTATCCGATAGGACACCGTAAAACCTGACGCGGCCTGTAGTGTTCGAGTAGGATGTTCACATGTTTTGCGGGAACACCTTTACGCGCAAGTATTTCGAACAGAATCGATCGATCGACCGAATCGAACGCACTCTTGAAATCGAGGAACACAGCTATTGCCGGTCTGCGGTATGCGTGGCGCTGCTCTAACACCTGCCGCAAAGTGAATATATGGTCTATACAGCCATGGACGGTTAGTTTAGAGCTGACGTCGGTGACCGAGGTCCGAAACGCGATCACAGCCCTCAATCGTTTTCGTGCCGCTGGCCCGGATTCCCTCCGTCCTGCGCTATTTAAGGATGGAGGTGAGGTCCTCTGCAAAACACTGACCTCCCTATTCGAACGTATCTGGAAGGCAGAGAGTGTCCATGAAGCGCAGTCGCACAGACTGTTCTAAACACAGGGGTATTAAACTAACTCCAGTTGTGATAAATTTACTGGCCTCGATTATCATTCGTCGCCTCACTGCGGAACGGAAAGCTCGTACTAGGGAAAAACAGGCCGGTTTCCGCCCAGAACGTGGCTGTATAGACCATATATTCACTTTGCGGCAGGTGTTAGAGCAGCGCCACGCATACCGCAGACCGACAATAGCTGTGTTCCTCGATTTCAAGAGTGCGTTCGATTCGGTCGATCGATCGATTCTGTTCGAAATACTTGCGCGGAAAGGTGTTCCCGCGAAACATGTGAACATCCTACTCGAACACTACAGGCCGCGTCAGGTTTTACGGTGTCCTATCGGATAGCTTTTCCACTACAAGTGGCGTCCGTCAGGGTTGTCCGATTCCCCAGTTTTTGTTCAGTATCGTCGTGGATTCATTCATGTAGTGTTCCCTTGGGGAATATCTTGATGTAGGCGGTGAAGTGCTTCCTGGTGAAAGGTTAGTTGACCTAGATTACGCGGACGATATCATCTTGCTTTTCGACCATGTTGCGACGGCACAATCAATCCTGAATAGCCTGTCCAGTGTGGTCTCATTATTTAGTATACACTTCGCACCTTCAAAGTGCAAAGTGTTGCTGCAGGACCACCAGCCACTTGAAGACCCCTCGACGCTTGCTAACGAGGAACTCGATATGGTTGATCATTCCACTTATTTTGGCAACTGCATCGGCAACGATGGGCGCATTGGAACTCACGTCAGCTCGCGCATTGCAAAAGCCAGAACTACCTTCTTGAACCTACGGTATCTTTGGCGACAGAAATGAGTTTCTCTCCGTCTGATAGACTGTGCATACAAGGCCACAGTGAGGGCCGTCATGCTTTATGGTAGTGAAACTTGGTCCCTTCGGTCTGAGGCACCTTCAAGTATTTGACCATCTTTGTCTGGGAAGCATTGCTGGTGTCAGATGGCCCCAGCGTGTCCGCAACAATGATGTGCGTAGCCGAGTACTAGGTAGTGATAATCATGCTAGGTCCCTAGAACAACAGATAGCACTGAGTAAGTTGCGTTGACTCGGGCAAGTGCTACGTATGCCTGGTCATCGCCTACCTAGGAGGGCCTTGTTTTGTCTGCCAGATGTAGAGTGGCACAAGACTCGAGGTGGACAAAAGTTGAGTTGGCAGAGGGAAATGAATTCACTGACGACCAAACTGGGTGCCGTCGGTTCGTCTCGCCTTCCGCGCTGGAGTCCACGTGACTCGTCTTGTGCTTGGCTCGAGACTTTACAGGACATGGCTCGCAACCGACATTAGTGGCGCGATTGCTGCTGTCTTCTAGTCGGACTGTCTGTTTAAGGTGTGTTTGGTGCCGAGTTATCTGCAGAGTAATGGCAGATTATGACGCGGAGAAGTGAAAGCCACAAGGAAGCTGTCTCGCCATTGCCGCCTTATCTTTGCACGATAGCCAGCTGTCTGTGACGGTATGTTTTTAACACAAGGTGTAGGCGTCTTGACCTTGACTTTTTGCATAGGGCATGAAGATTTTCAGCTAAGTCCTCCTTATCTCCTTCTTATTATTCTTTATTTCATAGGTCCTCATGGTTGTATGGCAGCGAAGCATCCGTGCAAGTGGCTGATGCACTGCTGTCGATGATGATGATGATTTCGAACGTATTGCATCGATCGACTATACCGAACACACTTTTGGAATCAAGGAATACGTCTATTGGCGATCTTGGGTATGCGTGGCACTGCTCTAGCACATGCAGAATTTGGCATATATGATCTATGCAGCCACGTCCTTTGCGGAAACCTGCCTGCGCTTCCCTAGTCCGAGATTCCCGTTCCACAGTGAGGCGACAAATAGAATGGAGGCCAGTACTTTTGTCACAACTGGCGTTATTCTAATATCCATGGAGTTAGCACAGTCTGTGCGACTGCCGTTGTGCATTGCCACTGGAATCGATTCACTCTATTTAGCTGGAACACTTTTCCTTCCAGTTATATTTGAATAGTTAGGCAGTGCTTTACAGAGGTCTTCACCTGCATCCTTTTATGGTGCAGGTGCGAAGGCATCCGGGCCAGCAGCAACAAAACGGTTGAGGGCTCTGATCACATTTCGGATCTCGGTCACCGACGGGGCCTCTAAACCTACCGGACATGGCTCTTCATGCATCACCTGAGTAGGAAGAGGTCCGGGAACAGGCGGCTATCTGAACTGATCTTGGAATCATTCCTCCCAGCGAGCCATACGGCGCTCCGTATTGTGTATCAGTGCACCCGCGCTGTCTCTGATCGTCTCACTGACGCCTGGTTTTTTTGGATCACTGGTGCGAATCAGGTGGAAGAAAGGTTACTCAAGGTCAATGTCAACCAATCAAGGGAACAGTTGCGTTCCCGATCTGTACTCAAATGCGTTCATGACGCTTCGCTTTGTTACATGTTATGATTGCGTATTATTGGTGTTAACCTGACCACTATAAGCGTTCTTTTAACTGTGACGATAGAGCCTTAGTCAAATCTTTGTCAGATAATCCAATGTGGTTATTTTATTGTTACTAGCAAGCTAGCCTTCTGATGATTTAGTGTTTTTGTCGTCTAGCTTGTTGCCTACAGGTGGCAGCTAGGAACTTGCATTGGTGCACACGATGGCGCAGTATTCATACGTATCCTTTACGCAATTATCGGAGTTCGCGTGGGGGCGGAGCGTCAGTATGACCTACCGGGGCACTGCTGGATGCCCTTTGTTTATCAATCCTTGGTACTCGCTACATGTAACTCACCGTAGAAGCGCGAATTTACCTCGTTTTTCACTTTCCCCCGATTCTTCTACACAATGATATATGTCGTACGATCTACCAACTCAGCGAATCTTGAGCTGTTTGCCATATGAAATGTGCTGCCAAATCAAGTGCTCATAACTTGTTACACCTCGTGTTTCCGTTCAGCGGCTTGTTACATTTGTCTTCTTATGTGATAAAGCGTACTCGACCTTTCCACCTATTTCATAAACTTCGAGTACTGTCGACGCTAATTTACTAGGATTCACGTTCGTTCTTTATCAGTTCATTGGAATTCTTTAGCTGATTTTTCCTTTCCGGAAACCTTTTTGAATTTAGGCTACTGCCAGCCTGTTGGAACAACTGTTGCTGCAATCAGAAGAAGGTACCTTGACGGCCTACCAGATTGGTTTTGATCTGTACGAAAATTCCACACAAGCCTTTCTTCAGAACGTCTCAAATTTTTTGTCACGCAGTCCTAAGTTCAACCACATAATGGCTGTGATTGAAAAGGAAAAGCGCGGTGACAAGAAGGCTCCTGTGGTGATCGACGGGGCTGTCGGATCGGCAGACGATTCGAAAGGCACCGACGAGCATGCAGCTAAGGATGCAGTGGAGGAAGCCGTAGAACCGACTGCAAAAAATGATCAGCCATCTCCGTTGGCGATCGTGGAACCGCTTTCTGAGTCTGATAAAGAGCTAAAGAAACGGTTGGAGTATTTGATGAGCATTCTCTCCGGTGACAAGGTGTGTGGCACATAGACTTCTGAGTTCCTACTTTGATCTTTTGATTATATGGATGGCAGTGGTAGTCACCATCGGCCAGGATCTATTTTCTGGTTCCATGTGATCCTTTTCTTGTGATTCTCCTTGTGGTCTCCTTGTCCCGAAATAATGCATTTTCCACCGTGAATTTTACATACTCTCCTCTATCTTTATGCAAATCTTGGAACTTTTATCTAAATGGGAATCGACCGAAGTGTTCGGCATATTTTCATCCGCAGTGGCAGCGCTTGTCTGTCGATCTTTTAAGCCCCGATGCTAGGCCAGTTGGCTTCGTTTGTTACTATGTGCAGCGCTTCCTTTTTGTACTATTTTTTTCTTGAATTCGGTCTTGTTTTCGATTCCGAATTTATCTGTCGTAAAATCGTGTTTTATCTACATTTTTGTGTTGCTTTCATGTAGTCAATTATCGTCCACAGATGGAACCTTTATTCTTCCTAATTATCTGCTGTAGTAATGACAAAGCACACATAATCTGGTTCTCGCTACAAAATCGTTTGACATCCAGCGAATATAGTTACTTGCTTTTTGTGTCTTGCGAATTTTCATATTTCGTGTATTGGTCTTACCATTAAGCAATTTAAGCTTTTACTTAAGGTTGAAAATAATTATGTCCAAGTATTTTGCAAGCAGTACCAGTAAAATACAACAGGAGGTCGATAAACGTCGCGAGCCAGCAAGCAAGGCAAAGCGTTCCAAGGCGAGGGGATCCGTGTGTTCACCTCAGAAGCCTGACATCCAGTCACTCCCAAACTCCAACGAGCCTACTTGCCCGCCGGCGGTGGTCTCTCCAGTACGATATCCATCCGCTACTGGAGGTCCAGCTGGTATGCCTGTGTTGCGTCTGACGGGCACTAGCAGCCATCGCAATGAGGCTGGACCTTACCGTGGTGCGATGGTTTGTGTGCTTCAAGGATCCATTGAGCTATACTGGGTGGTGCATTTTT